>JALIGW010000002.1:35851219-35966219 GCA_023053685.1 Diadophis punctatus similis | reverse complement strand
ATCATCATCATGTCATGCATTCAAATTACATTTGCTCCTCAAGGAATCTCACTTTGTCACATTTTTTTATTGTCTGTAAAGTGCATATTATTTGTATTAGAAAATAAATGTTTGGAAAACAAATATTATTCTGATTAATTAGAAAACCTGTACAACAGGCAAGAGTAGTTTCCATTGCTGTATAAGAAATCAGGCACATCTCTAAACTGATTTGACACTTTCCTTTGGGTTTAAGAATATAAATGGTCCACATTGGAGCAATTCTTTGTAAAAGATTTGTAAAAAAAAATCTAGCACAGCAAAAATGCTATAGTATTGCTAATGTTTGCCCTCTCTCAGTTTGATCATGGTTTAGATCAGTGGCTTTAAAGAATTCCATTTAAATTTTATTGCACTTTCTATAAAACTATAAATAATTTGTAATGTTCTTAACATATTGTGGATGCCTATTAAAAATGGAAAATCAACCTCTCCGGCCAAATGTCTAAGCTTTAAAGGAGGTTTAATCAGATCGAGGAAAGCTTGGTATATGCATATACAGTCAATCGCAGGCATTCCATATCAATAATTCAAACAAACACTCATGTGATTACAGTTTCAGAACTTATAGCAGAGACCATAATGTAATGCCTAGAACAGTGATGGTGAACCTTTTCGGCACCGAGTGCCGAAAAAGGAGCGCGCGCACGCGCTCATCTGGGTCACAACCCGGAAGAGGAGCTACCCAGGAGGCATGCACGTTCTGGAAAATCAACTTCTGGTTTCTAGCATGCACATGCAAGCCGGCCAGCTAATCTTACGGTTACTGGCGTGCATGCATGGGCGATGATCAGCTGGCCAGCACACATGCTCATGCCGGAAAACGGAAGACCAGCTCTTCCAGTTTCTTGCACTGCTACACGCATAAAGGCCAGATGATCATTGATTGCACATGTGCGCCAGAAACCTGGAAGAGGAACGGGCAACGTAGCACGTGCCAGGTGACATGGCTCCGCGTGCCACTTCGGGCACGTGTGCCATAGGTTTGCCATCACAGGCCTAGAATCTATAACACTCTCACACATACAACCCAGATTATGGATCCCATTTCATGGACAATAAACAAATCATCTATACAATATCTTCCACCAAAATGGATAGTTATGTAACTTTATCAAAAAGTGACTTACTACTCAACCCAATATAGCAAAACCAATACAAGTTGTGAGGATAACACTGCCATCCCTAAAAAAAAATCTCAGAAACCACCAACAAACCATTACAACCTCTTGGCATGAGCCTGTGGTGGCGCAGTGGTTAAAAGCAGCACTGCAATCTGAACTGCTAGTTCAGCAGTTCAGCTGTTCAAATCTCACCAGGCTCAAGGTTGACTCAGCCTTCCATCCTTTCGAGGTGGGTAAAATGAGGACCCAGATTGTTGGGGGCAATATGCTGAACTCTGTAAACTGCTTAGAGAGGGCTGTAAAGCTCTATGAAGCGGTATATAAGTAAGTGCTATTGCTAAGTGCTATTGCATCACCATAATGCACAATTAAAGCCCTCCAATAGTTCCTAAGTAAACCAAAAGAAAAAAAGAAAGAAAGAAAAATCATAGTTTAAGGACTGTAATAGCCACTATGTAGACAAACAGGCAGAAGACTAGCAGAGCGCATCCATGAACACCAAATAGCTATGAGAAGACATGATGAAGACTCCTTAATTTCACAAACATGCACAAATGTAACCATAGTTTCAGCTGGGAAACTGTGAGCATACTAGAGCAAGCCAAGTCCAGAAATGCTAGAGAATTCCTAGAACCCCGTCAGATAATTCAGCCATCAGCAGGCACATGGCAAACTAAAAAGAAAAAGACAAAAATCTCCTCAGCAGCAATCAACCAGGGGTGGGTTCTAACTTACCTCGCTGCAGGTTTGCTTCTTCCCAAGCTGCGTGGCTGTGTGCACATTGCGTGCTGTGTGGTCACGCTGTGTGCTTTGCACGCGCACATGTGCAGTGCTGAAAACTCGGCTTCTGTGCATGCGCAGAAGCAAAAAAAAGCAAAAAAAAAGCAAAAAACAAGATGGCCGCACATGCGCAATGCTGAAAACTCAGCTTCTGTGCATGCACAGAAGCAAAAACAAGCAATTTTTAAAAAAATTTCCCCAAAAAAATCCAAAAAAAGATGGCGGCGTCCACGGACCGGCACCGACAGAACCGGCTCTGTGACGTCACCACCGGTTTACTACCGGTTCTATAGAACCTGTGCAAATGGGGAGGAACCCACCTCTGCAATCAACATCTAGATGAACAGAGATAAACACCAAGGTTAACACTGGACCAACAATGAAGAACAAAACAATATCCCAATCAAGGAACCACTAACTCAGATGAACAAGCTAATAGTAAACAACAGCCCTATCAAGGAACCACTGAGAACACTCCCACTGACAATAATAAGGCAAACCACTAGTATATAAAATGAGCGCAAAATGTAATCACAAAAACAAGCAAATCAACAAAACTCCAATTTATCACAGTGAGACTACTTAATGGAAAAGTTGCAACAAGGTTAGCTGGCGGATATTGTTGGGTTTACACATATACATAAACACATATACATTAAAACTTAGAAATTAATAAATAAATCAATTTCCATCCATGTACCTTTTTGCATATTCTCACTTGTAGGTCTTTCTGTCCATTGCTACATTAATTTGTAATTCCTGAAATTAATGTTTCATCACACATTTAAATACATTATTTTCCCTCTGGACTACATTACTCAGAAAGAAACTGATCAGACCAGTTTGCACTGGAATTTGTAAATCATGCAGTCCTCAAACATCCCTATTAAATGAGTGTTTAAATCATTCCACTTCAAATAAATGTCTAAACAAAACTATGTTCAGAGGAACAAACTAAAAAATTTCATGTTTGGGTACATGAAAAGACATGAAGACATTTACATTTTGTCTGCGGAATGGATATGGGGGCAACAACATTTGATTAAATATAGCTTTCCATGTCACTGAGTCTAGAGGTCAATTGTACTTATGCTCTCATCATCACATACATTGGAGATAAAAGTTCATAAAAACAGAGAACAATCCAAATGAAATGCAGAAATAGAGCAAAAAATATAAAACCAGATTATCAAACATAGGTCATTTGAGTAGAGTCAGCATATAGATAGACAGATATATTACTATCTGTATGAAAACAGAATTTTGATAAAGTAAGAAATACAATATAATATATTACACTGAAAGTAAACATGCCTTTATTAAATTTGGGTCAGTCATACATAAATACCTTTCTAAATATTGTGCCCTTCAAAATATTAGATTGCTGCGACCATTATTTCCAGCTAGTATTATATAATATACTGTATATACAATATGTATAAATTTACATATATTTATTCCCACAAAGAAAAGTAAATGATACAGTGGCATTCTGAAACCTTGATCTCTGCATCCAGCATTTGATGTTTGCTTAGATAGATAGATAGATAGATTTAACAGATTAACAGAGTTGGAAAGGACCTTGCAGGTCATCTAGTCCAACCCCCTGCCCAAGCAGGAGACCCTACATCTGTCTCTAGCTGGGATCAAACTCACAACCTCCTGATTGTGAGGCAAGAGCTCCACCTCTAGGCCACAGCAGCTGGGATAGATAGATAGATAGATAGATAGATAGATAGATAGATAGATAGATAGATAGATAGATAGATAGATAGATAGATAGATAGATAGATAGATATAGGTATAGATGTAGATTGATGTAGATAGAGATAGAGATAGAGATGATAGAGATAGAAGGAGATAGAGATAGATAGATCTGATACAGCCTTGAGTAAAAGGCTGCTTGCCCCATAAATCAATGTAACCTTTCAGCTAAACATTGAAACACGTCAGAAAGTTTGCAGTTTGATATTTTTTAAAAAATCATCCTGAATGGGATATGCCAAATGGACCTGGTTCATTTGTCAAAAGGCTAAACTGCTGTTGTTATATTATCGTATTGACATCAGGGGTGGGTTCCTACCGGTGTGGTCCAGTGTGCAGCTCCGGTAGGGACCCGCCGATTGCCCAATTTGCGTGCGCGGGTTCCGGTACCGTCTTCGCCGGTCCGGCGCACGCCACCATCTTTTTGGGGGATTTTTTTGTGATTTTTTTGCTTCTGCGCATGCGCGGAAGCAAAATCTCACCGAAATTTTGTGAAGGGATGCATGCGTGTGTGAGATTTTGGCGAGATTTAGCTTTCACGCATGCGTGGAAGCAAGAAATCGCTGAAATCTCTCTCGCGCGCGTCTCCTTGCAAGATTTTGGCGAGATTTTGCTTCCACTGAAGCAAAATCGCGCGAGGGGGCATGTGTGCGTAGAGCACTAGTAGCGAGGTAAGTGCAACCACCCCTGATTGACATATATTTAATTTGGCATTATACCTCAAAAGTGTTTCCTTTTTGGACAAATCTTCTGGAAACTTTCTTTCAAATGTGAAGAAGGTATCTGTAACTAGGGGCAATGTGTATGTGTGTATGTTAAAATTTGCAAGCTGTCATGATGTCATTCTGCCTCCAACCCTTTTGTATATTACATCGTCTTTAAAATGGTCTTTATCCACCAAGGAAAATGAGCCTCAAGATCTCCTGATAGGATTTAATGCCAATCCTGAAAGCTTTGTACTTATACAGCTGGAAAAAGAACATATCTGGGCCTTTTTGGTGACAATAGCTATACTTTAGAATTCTTTCTCTTAACTAAATTGTTCTATTTATTCACTAACTTTTTAAAGATATGTTTTCAGGACATATTTTTACTTTAGCTTTTCCCCTGTGGTAACCAGCTATTGGACTGAGATTGCTAAGGCCATTGAAATTGTTTTTGTTACTTGGAGTTGGAATATATCTTGATTTTTTTGCTGCCGGGTATCTTTTTAATTGTTATTTTGTTATTTTATTTTGCATCAGATGTTTTATTCTAAATACTGCTGTTATTTATTGGTTTAACCATTGCAAGATGTTTACATCGACTGCATGCAATATAAAATATGCTGTACATACATACATATAAATAGTCTTTGTTTGGAAACTGCAATTAGATAGATTTCTTAACAACTGTGTTGTTTAGCAAAGTGATCACGAAATAAGACTGCAACTATGCTTTTGATATTTTCTTTGCTTTAAGATCTGCAAAGATAGTAAATGTTAAGATTGGTTATTTGTTCATCACTGTTATAAGTGTAAACAGTCATTAAACAAGGCAGTCACTAACTAAGGACAATATCTATCTATCTATCTATCTATCTATCTATCTATCTATCTATCTATCTATCTATCTATCATCTATCTATCTATCATCTATATATCTATATATCTATTTATGTGACTCATTTATGTGATTCATTGGAAACAGTCATTAAACAAGGCAGTCACTAACTAAGGACAATATCTATCTATCTATCTATCTATCTATCTATCGATCGATCGATCGATCGATCGATCGATCGATCGATCTATGTGACTCATTGGAATGGGACTCACAACCTGAACTTGAAAGCAAACAGTGTGTAGAACTTTCCTCCTCTCTTTCAGAGAGTGGTTCCCTTCCTTGGAACTCCGCAGCAGCCTCCCTTGCACAGGAGGGAGATGTGATAAATTTGAAGGGGGAAAATGTGACAGATTTTCTCTAGAGGCAATGTGTGCTTACAGCTCAAACTGTAAACTCAATCTATGAACTTTTATCAATTGTCATAAATAAGGTTGACTGCCTGAAAGAATTTTTGCAAAGTTTGTTAGGAGCCACCCAGGGGTGGGTTCCTACTGGTGCTGTCCAGTGCATAGCTCCGGTAAGGACCCGCCAATAACCCAATTTGTGCGCGACTGCTCCGGTACCATCTCCACCTGGCAGTCGCGCACATCGCCATCTTTTTTTTCAAATTTTTGGGCGATTTTGCTTCTGCGCATGTGCGTAAGCAAAATCACGCAGAAATCTCGCACGCACGTGCATCCCTTCGTGAGATTTTGGAGAGATTTTGTTTCCGTGTATGCATAGAAGCAAATTCGCGTGAGGGGGCAAGCGCACGTAGCACGCGCATGAAGCATGAAGAAACGCGGAGCAGCACACCGGTCTCAGTAAGTGAGCAACTCACCCTTGGAGCCACCCAAATACTGCAGAAGGACTTGGAAGAACAACCATGGATAGGGGATGGCTAATTCAGAAAATGAAACTAGAGAAGGCCATTGTTTTCCTCCCAAAAATGTGAACACCCATAAAGGAAATAATCAGGTAAAGGCCTAAGAGATTACCAATATAATTACAGTCTGCAGACTAACCAGGTTACCTTGTAAGTTTATAACAACAGAGTGAATAGAGGGCATTGGAGTGATAGAGAAGCTGTTAGGCTGTCCCTGAGCCAGCTGCTCTGCTATGAATTCACTCTGATAGATCTACTACATATACAGAGTGGCTGCCAGCAAGAAGGCAATGTATGAGAATTCTCCTATCATTCAGGCAGCCCACAATTCCCTCTATGCTCTTTAGAATGAGGTCCTTCCTGAGCACCTTTTCAATATTTCCAATACTGGTCTTTTGCTCGGACAAAGTGTGCCCACTCCTGAAACAGAGTCAACAAGAGGGAACTGTTGCTTTAAATCCAGGCTGCAGCAGCCCTCACATTACTATGTCTGAGGCTATTGCAGCTGAATTGATCCTGAGAAGGCAAGGGAGTGATATACAAACTGTGTTACCCACAGCTGCAGGAACTGCTGAGGATGTGCCAGAAGAAATGCTGATTGACCTATTCAGTGTATTGCCAGAACCTGAGCAAGTTAATATTATAAAAAGATTGGATGATCTAAAAGAGGCTCTGACAACAACTCAATCTACAGCAAAGCCTCTATTTAATTTGGTTCCACTAATCGCCCAACCTTGTGACAATATATTTAACCAACAATCTGCCTTTACCTCAATAGTAAAAAAAAAAGGTAGTGTCACACAGGCTAACAGTGGGGTCACTGCACTGACTGATCCAGACTCTGAGAAACAGCTGAAAGACAATGGGCTGCATCGCACAGGGCCCCCTAAAATGACAAACACTAAAGAAATAATCCAGCTTCCATCTCACTTGACTTAGAAGTTCCCACAACATCATCTCACAAGAGGAATCCTCAGCTACGTCCCTCCAAAAATGGACATAAATCTACAGTTATAGATTTAAGCTGGAGTACCTGTCCATTAAAAAAAAATCATTCTTGGAGCAGGGGCAGAGGCACACTGGCAATCAAGATGTAGAGGAGCAACAACACATTCTGCAACCCATGAGGAGAAACATCGGACCTCACAACAACTGTGTTTATATGGGAAGCATAGATGATATCGATCTGGCTCCAACATCAAGTTGACATCTGGCATTTTTACCATCTAGCCAAGCAACCGAGCCAGACCACCTTGCCTCCGGGAACCCCATATAGATGCTGACCTGGAACATAGCTGGCTGGAAAGGGATGGTCGATAGTGGACTAATGAGCTTTCTCCCTAGATTTGATGTAATAGCCTTTCAAGAAACCTGGCTAACCGAAGTGGACGAACCAGTACAACTGCCAGGCTTTCAGGGATGGGCTTCCCCAGCCCAAAAAACAAAAAAACGGAGACCCTCTGGTGGGCTATGCATTCTTATAAAGCAAGAGTTGCAATGGCAGGGGGAGAAACTAAATAATGAAGATAAGTATTCGTACTTCCTAGCTGTCAAATTTGAATATGAAAAGTTCGAGTTAATACTGGTAAATGTATATATCCCTTCAAACACATCCCGGTATTATAACCCTGAATACTGGATGGGCTTGGAAGTTATCCTAGAAGACATGTCTGTATTGTACCCTCAGTTCATTGTTGTATTACTAGGAGATTTGAATGCTAGGTTGGATCCCTCTTTGTATGAGCTCGCCCGGAAGAAAGGAGTCCCAGGGGAGTTTTTTGATAACCATCCTCATTCTCGATCTGGTCAGAACTCGAGTTGGCTGCCAAAAGTTATAACTCAGTAATATTTTGGCACTCTGTAGCAGGTGTCCTGAAGGAACGGAGATTTGCGTTTGACATACCAATCTCTGCTGAGAACTGGGAGAATTATTATCAGTGTTTGTTTACTTCCACGGAACCTGTAGAGCAGTGATCTAGTAAACTCTAGGGCTAATCAATAAAGACTCATGTCATCTATGTAGATAGGTAGATAGATAGATAGATAGATAGATAGATAGATAGATAGATAGATAGATAGATAGATAGATAGATAGATAGATAGATAGATAGATAGATAGATAGATAGATAGCTCTCATCTATCTATCATCATCTACCTATCATTTCAAATATTTTCAATAAATAATTAAAGTTTTTTCCAGGTTTAAAAAAAAGCAGAGAAGAAATTGTTGATGGAAAAGGACAAGATGAAGAGTATAAAGCGACCGAAGTGTGTGGGTCACTTGAAGTGAATTGTGTTTCCCAAATGTTCATGTAGCTAAATACCCAGATTTATTTTCTTGGAGTGCTTCTAATATCAACGAATATGGGTACGTGGAGATGGATTTCTGTATAGGGTGCCTCTTCCATTTCAAGAGGTCAGAAAAAGAAAAAGAAAGGAACAGATGATCAGGAACACAGCATATGTGGTTGTAGAGGAATATGGAGTTGGCCTTGAAATATAGCATGAAAGTATGTGGCAATCACTAAAAAAATCTGATGTTAACCCAGAAAAGCAGGAAGGAGGGAGAAAGAAACGGAAGATTGCTCTGCCTTGACTCTCTTTGGAATAAGGAGTAATACAATCATAGTTATATAATAGAAGTATATTTGTTGAATATCTTGGCTTTATATACTGTAAAAGACTGAATAAATTTCATAAGTTGGACCAGGGCATCCACAAGCCAGGAGTGCAGCCTGTCAAAAAGTTAAAACAGTGGCTGAAGCAACCTAGTGAAAACCATGCTGCTTACATAAACAAGTGGCCTTAGAGAAATAGAACAATGCAACCTGGTAAGATTTAATTATGCTTAATTGAATATAAATAATGTGTAAACTTTTAGATTCCAAATCCTGCCGATGCTGTTAGTGTTTACAAAATATTATTACATATTCCACATTTTGTAATGATCATAAAGAGTACTATTAATTCAATAGCAGCATTATTCAAAGTTAGAAATGTCTAGGTTTACACTAAGGTTCCAAGCTTTGCCAAGGGAAGAGTCCCTTTGACATGCATTTCTTATACACGTGAAAAAGGAGCAGGATTTTCATCATATGATCATGGCCACTATCTTGGCCCCTCACACAGATGCCCCCTGGGTTGCATGAAGTAACCAGGAGGAGGAAAAAACAAGAACTTGATACTTCCCTTGGCAAAACTTGGAAAGCTAGTGTAGACCTAGACCAGGGGTCAGCAACCTGCGGCTCTGGAGCCGCATGTGGCTCTTTCATCCCTCTGCTGCGGCTCCCTGTCGCTCAAAATATGCATCACAACCACCAATGTGTGATATCTGCTGATAAGCAATTTATTGAGCTTTTCAACCCCCAATAGGCCAGCCATGGATAAATCCAAGAAAAGAAAAGTTTCAGAAGAAAACAGAACGTTTAATTAGCAATAGCAATAGCACTTAGACTTATATACCGCTTCATAGTGCTTTACAGCCCTCTCTAAGCAGTTTACAGAGTTCAGCATATTGCCCCCAACAATCTGCGTCCTCATTTTACCGACCTCAGAAGGATGGAAGGCTGAGTCAACCTTGAGCCGGTGAGATTTGAACAGCTGAACTGCGGAACTAGCAGTCAGCTGAAGTAGCCTGCAGTGCTGCACTCTAACCACTGCGTCACCTCAGCTCATTCAACTACATATGCTAGTTCTGTGGCCGCTCAGGAAATATTCAGGCACGGAAAGGGTTTTGTGGCTCCCTGTGTTTTCTTTTCTGTGGGAAATGGGTCCAAATGGCTCTTTGAGTGTTTAAGGTTTCTGACCCCTGACCTAGACATTCATAACTTTGAATAGTACAGGTAGTTCTCAACTTACAACAGTTTGTTTAGTGACCGTTCAAAGTTACAACAGCACTGAAAAAAGTGACTTATGAGCACTTTCGCATTTATGACTGTTGCAGCATCCCCATGGTCATATGATCAAATTCAGAAGCTTGGCAACTGAATCATATTTATGACAGTTGCAGCATCCTGCTCATGTAATCACTTTTTGAAACCTTCTGAGAAGCAGTCAATAGGGATGCCAGATTCATTTAACAACTGTTGCAAGAAAGGCAAAGCTCACTTAACAACTGTTTGGCTTAGCAACAGAAATTACGGGGTCAATTGTGGTCGTAACTCTAGGACTATCTGTACTACTCTTTAGGTTAAATACTAAATGTTGAATATGTAACAATAATTTGTATATATTAACAGCATCATCAGGATTTGGAATCTAAAATTTACACATTATTTACATTCAATTAAGCATAATCAAATCTTGCCAAATTACATTGCCTTATTTCTCTAAGGCCACTTGTTTATGTAAGCAGTGGATCATTAATATGCAGCTATTTTCATAATTAGAAACTGTTTGCTAAGGAACCTGCTGCCTAGAACAGATAAGAAAAATATGGATAGTTGGAGATATGCTGCTCAGTTTAGACCATTGTGGCATTTGGAATAACTTGAAGAAAATACTGGATTATTATCAAATGTACACAGCAAATATGTAACCATTACACATTAACTGTTACTGAGAAAAAAGAAAAAAATGGAGAATAAATTGTGTTGCTGCAGACTTGAAATAAAGAAGTCAGTTTAACTAACAGGAGCCAATGTTTTATCAACGCTTAAAATAAAAGAATCATTTACTCTGATGGATTAGATGGTTCTAATGCTGACAGAATTAGAACCACATAAGGCCACAGAGACAGAAAAGGAAGATTTAGTAACAATGCCAAGCAGAAAAGGTTCATGTTTAATGAATAAAGATAATAATAATAACAATAACAATAACAATAAAGATGATGATGAAACATGTACAGTAACAGTGATACCCATTGTCATCGGGGCACTTGGTACCATGTCCAAGAATTTCACAAAACACATCAAGAAATTGCATCTTCCTGCAATAACACCAGTGGAACTGCAAAAAACTGCGTTACTGGGAACATCATATATCTTAAGAAGATTCTTGGTTGATACCTAGGACGCTGGCAGTAACCCATATCAACCATTAGCACCAGTCAATGGTATTTGTGACACATTTGTAAATGTTCAGTTGACTGAGTTTCATGTTTAAATAAAAGAGATGATGATGATGATGATGATGATGATGATGATGATGATGATGATGATGATAATAATAATAATAATAATAACAACAACAACAACAACAACAATAATAATTTCACACTACTGTTTGGAATTGCACTACTGTTTGTCAATAATACTGAATAACTCAGGCCATGACTATCAAACATCAAAAACATCTGCCAGATTATCCCATCTCCTTTACATGAATAATCTGAAGCTGTATGGAAAAATACCATCTGAAATAGAATTGCTGCTCAACCCTGTCCATGTATACAGCCAAGATATTGCAATGGAGTTTGGAGTGGACAAATTTGTCATGTTTACAGTGAAACAGGGAAAAATAATGAAAACTGAAGGAATCAAGATGCTTTATTGAAATAACATCAAGAGGCTGGATGAAGACAATCATTACAAATACCTGGGCATCCTTCAAGCTGACAACATCAAGCACACTGAAGTTAAGAAAAGGGTTAGAAGTGAATACATCAAGAGAGTGAAGAAGATCTTAGTCCAAATTCAGTGGAGGAAATACCATCAAGGCAATCAACACTTGGGCAATTCCAGTCATTAGAATCACAGTCAGAATAATAGGCTGGACTCAAGCAGAACTAAAAGCCCTGGATAGAACTACTAGAAAAATAATGACAATACATCATGCCCTTCATCCTCAGAGTGATGTTGACAGACTTTAGTTATTAAGAAAATAGGTGGGTGTGGAATGTTGCCAGTACATCAAACTGTTGAAGAAGTAAAAAGAATGTTGGAAGAATAGTTGAAGGACAATGAAGAAGATGCACCTATACCCGGAAGGCTTACTGATTACTGGAGAGACCAAAATGGTCTACAAGAAGAACCAAATGAAGAACAGAAAAGAGACATGGGAAGATATAGTATTACATGGCCAATACATTAAAAAAAACCAGATAAAACAGGTAGTAACAAGATCTGGCTAAGAGCAGGAAAGTTGAAGAAAAAGACTGAGGAACTACTGTAATTCTGGCTACACAGGATCAAGACTTAAGAACAAATACATACAAAGCCAGAATTGAGAAGACAGCAACAGACAAGTGCTACCTCTGCAAAGAAGCTAAAGAAACAATAGACCACATGGTTAGCTGCTGCAAGAAAATTGCACAGACTGACTACAAACAATGGCATGGCAAAGTAGCAGATATAGTGCATTGGAAGATTTGCAAAAAAATACCATTTGCCTGCAAGCAAAAACTGGTGGGACGGTAAAATAGAGAAAGTAGTAACAAATGAAAAGACTAAAGTGTTCTGAGACTATAGAATTCAAATGGACAGGAAGATGCTGCATAACACCCCAGACTTAACAATTGTCAACAAGAAAGACAAAAATTGTCTGGATAGTGGACATGGCAGTACCAGAACAGAAGAGTAAAGCTGCCTTTTGCTAAAGGTGATTTTGTCAATTTCAGTGGTGTTCAAGTGGTGCTCCAGTTGTTTTGGAATTGCATCCAAGGCACCTATTACTACTGGTACTACCTTTGCTTTCTTTTTACACAGTCATTCTGTTTCTATTTTCAGGTCCTTGTGTTTTGTTATCTTCTCCAGTTCTTTCTCTTCTATTCTGCTATCTCCATGTACTGCCATATCCACTCTCCAGACTTTTTTGACTTTCTTATCAACAATTAAGTCTGGGGTCTTATAAGGCAGGTGCCCAGTTTGAATTCTAAAGTCCCAGAGTACTTTAGCTTGTTTACTTTCTATTGATTTCTTTTTTATGGTACAACCAGTTCTTGCTTTCAGGCAAATAGAATGTTATGCAGATTTTCCAAGTTACCATTATTACCATTATATTTTGTCAGTTCTTGGGCTTTCTGTGTGTATTGTGTTCTGTCCATTATTTTTATTTTATTTATTTATTTATTTAGTCAAGCGTATATGATTATAAGCAAAGTATAAACAAATATAGACATGATTGTGTGTGTGTGTGTGTGTGTGTGTATGTATATACATATACTATATATATATATATATATATATATATATATATATATATATATATATATATATATATATATATATATATATATATATATATATATATATATATATATATATATGTAGGATTTTTTTGCTGATAAATGAAAATAAAGGGAGACTATTATAGATCTA
This sequence comes from Diadophis punctatus similis, assembly GCA_023053685.1. Lineage (NCBI taxonomy): Eukaryota > Metazoa > Chordata > Lepidosauria > Squamata > Dipsadidae > Diadophis > Diadophis punctatus. The sequence continues at coordinate 35,952,782 of JALIGW010000002.1, read as the reverse complement.
TTTCGAGCTTATTTTGCTCTCGTCAGATAGCCATACCCCTTACTGGGATTTGAACCCGGGCCGGCTGCCTTGCAGTGCAGCAACTTATCCATTAGGCCATAGGCTCTGTTCCCAATCAGCTCTTTCACCAGGAAAGGGTTATGTATGTTTTTCTGTCGTGTTATCCTGGTGTACCCAAATATGGGAGAGAAAGCATCACAGCTTCCTTTTTGCCTTTCAGCCCCGTCACAGGGACCATCCAGGCTGATTTTAATATAGCCGACACACTAATCTATATGTGTAGGATTTTTTTGCTGATAAATGAAAATAAAGGGAGACTATTATAGATCTATTTCGAGCTTATTTTGCTCTCGTCAGATAGCCATACCCCTTACTGGGATTTGAACCCGGGCCAGTTCAAATCCCAGTAAGGATATATAATAGTACAAGTATGATTAAGAGTACAAGAAGTATGAATATATGAGTACATTAGGACAGGAACAGTAGGCACAATTGTGCGCTTATTCACGCCCCTTACAGACCTCTTAGGAATGGGGTGAGGTCGATGATTATAATAGTGGTTTGACCTTTGTCCACTGGGAGCATAGCGATAGTTGGCCCTTTTTAGAGTTTGAGAACTGCTCTAACTTCTGCTTTGAGTTGGTTCTGTTTTTGTATTCTTCTGGTTTGTGGTGTGACTATACATGACTATAGTCTATTGCAATACTTAATGATTTGTTATTTGCTCAGTGAAACAAATAATTTTGGGGCATTTTATAAAAATGAAATAAAGCATAAATTAAAAATGATAATATTCAAATGAAAGTGAAAACATAGCTCTTGAATAATAATTGGAATACATATTTGATAGCTCCTTTAGCTTCAAATAAATTTGTATATGTAAAAGCCCTCTACTTTTCATCATAATCACATTTGAGATTAATATGTGCATAGCACAAAACAAATAAAGAAGCAAATAAAGACTGTATTCCTATATACTGATTTTGGAATAAGTTCTACTGAATTTATGCATTTGTTTTATTTATATATTTGTCTAAACCCAAACGGTAATATCTGCATAAATGAAGGCCTCCATAATAATCATAGTAATAGTGTAAGCTCTGATCGAAAATGTATAACAAATTATCTTGCATATTGTAGCATTTCTGTTCATGGAGAGTGTTTATGGATGAATACGCATGTCCTAATGGATGTTCATAATTCTAACAATGTTCATACATTTTATTGTGCCCTGCATGACTCATGACAATAAAAATATAGTCAGTTTCTAAGTGAATTCCCTTTCCCCCAATACAAACTGACAAAAAAGTGTGATCTATCAGTGATCCTGTCCTTCCAGACCCATTCCTCTTGTAAGAGAATCAACAGACTCTCTATCAAAAATCTAGCATGTCTACCATCATTTCCAAAAGTCATAGGTCTTTCATTTTGTTACAGGTTATTGTGGAGGGGGAGGAACACTGGTGCACATGGGGAAAGAACGTTGGATTGTAAAAGCAATCTAGGCAATAGATCTGGTATCCTACTGCAAGGGGCATAGAAGTCTGATCATGTCCATAACATAAAATCTACACCAGTGGTGGGTTCCTACCGATCCAGTAGGAGCCCGGCGATGATGTCATTTTTTGGCACTTCTCCGCGTCCTGAGCTGTCAGGAAAAATCCCTGCCACCCGCCCTTGTGTGAAGACTGACCTTTATTCTTCTTCCGAAGCACAGCTGAGAAGCTCCTTAGCTGTGTTTCGTCTTGTAATGTAGTCCTGAGCATACGCGGAAGTGAAATCGCACAGTGGGACGCAATTTCACTTCCGCGTATGCTTAGGACTACATTACAATCCGAAACACAGCAAAGGAGCTTCTCAGCTGTGCTTCGGAAGAAGAATAAAGATCAGTCTTCACACAAGGGCTGGTGGCAGGGCTTTTTCCTGACAGCTCAGGATGCGGAGAAGTGCCAAAAAATGACATCATCGCTGGGCTCCTACCGTAGCTGTGCTCCACACCGCACCAGTAGGAACCCACCACTGGTGTAGATTTTATGTTATGGACATGATCAGACTTCTGTGCCCCTTGCATGCTCGCGATGCACACCGGTAGCGAACGTAACCGGAACCCTCCCCTGATCTACACCTTTAGATCTGCATCTTTGCAACGAAATACAGAGAGAAATAGGTTCTTATAATTACCCTGAAACAGTATTGTATCTTGTGCATATTTATTTAGAATGACTCATGATCACTAGAATGTAAAATACTGAAGTGGACAGAGAAAAAAAATAGTGAAGCTGAATACTGCTGGTACCACTGAACAACCAATTTGTCTCTGTCTCTCTTTTTGCCTTTCCTCTGAGTTACTGCTTCGTAGAGTCTCTCAACTTTGTTATTTCTGTTAAATTCATTAAAAAAAGGAAGCTGGGCTTTTTGAAAAGCAGCAATCTGGACTCGTGGTCCTTTAACACGGTATTAAGAGATGTCAAATGCTATGGAACCTCTGTACTCTATGTGTGCTGGCATATTTATTTTTCCCCCAATATTTTTATTGAAGATTATATTATGCAGATAAAATGAATACAACTATACAGTACCAAAATTAAACATTTTAAAAGTGCATAAAAAGAAAAAAATGAAAAGAAAAACATAGAAGAATGAGCTGCAGTGGTGCAGTGGTTAGAATGCAGTACTGCAGGCTACTTCTGTTGTCTGCAGTTTGGCAGCTCAAGGTTGACTCAGCCATCCATCTTTCTGAGGTCAGTAAAATGAGGACCCAGATCGTTGGGGTCAATATGCTGACTCTAAACTGCTTAGAGAGGGCTGTAAAGCACTGTAAAGCAGTATATACGTCTAAGTGCTATTGATGGACAAATTAAAGAAGACGTATTAGCAGGTTTCAAAATTAATAAACAGAAGGTAAAGATGTTAACCAAAATATAAAAATACAAGATGTAACAGAATTGATGAATAAAACAATTAAAAAGAAGGTAAAATATCTGGGTGTCACTATGACAAAGATGAGCTGTATGTTATTTCAAAATAACTATGTGAAGATATGGAATGAAGTCTAAGTCTAAGAACCGCCCCCTTCATTCCTAGCATGTATATCAATGTTAACTGCTTATCATTATCTCTTAAAGTACAATGCAACAGCCTATCATTTACTGCCTTGCCCCATTCTGTATAAGCCCTAAAACCTCATCTTTCCATATTAATCAGCAAAAGTCCAGTAAGGGTTATCAGAAATAACAATATAAGTATTACAAACTTTATTTATTTTATTCATTTAAATCCTTCCTTTTATATGTATACCTCCATTTATATTTAAACAGATTCCTCTTTATTTCCTCTGTTCAAACAGTCAAACTCCAGTTCCAATCCAATCAAAAAGCAATTAAATATTATCAGAAATAACCAACAGCATACTGTCCCAATCTCAAAAGCCATTAAACATCACCAGAAATAAAAATCCACTATTTTAATCTTGATAAATAAACCAATTTTGTATTCTTCTTTCTTTAAACTCTCAAAGAGAATTCTAATATCTGCTTTTGAATACTCTTTGTCTCTTCTCTCAAAGTTTTTGTCATCTTTATCAGGCGCCTTTTCTAATTCCAGTGTGGCAACTCCAGCAAATATCTCTTGTAAATCCAATATAAGAAAATTATCCATAACATGCTTCTGATTCATTATTTGTATAACTTTTTAAACTTTTAAATCTTCATTCATGTTCATTTGTAAATCTATTTTTTCCATCTAGCCCAAAGTTGCTTTTTCAAAAGGCAATTGGACTTCTTCTTTTTTCCTTGAAGAGATTTTGCTTCTTATCCAAGAAGCTTCTTTAGTTCTGGCTGAATGGTGGGGAATCAACGAGAACTGAAGAAGCTGCTTGGATGAGAAGCGAAACATCTTCAAGAAAAAACAAAGATGTCCAGTTGCCCTTTGAAAAAATACCTTTTGAACAGCCATGATCTGGATGTCTGAGAATCTCCATAGACATTATTTCTGTCTCTTTCTTGTAGGCTATTTTTTTAAATCCACCTGTAAATCAATTTCAGTTTTATTAATGGGGCTTGTTCCTGTTCAATAATATCTTCTGATTCTACTATCAAGTTAAACAATTAAAAGACTTCATGCATTCAATCATCTAAAATTTCTTTTAAGATAGCCATCTGATGTCCTCTAGTGTTCAAACTTCAAAGTTATCTTATCAGTTTAAAAGCATAAAAAGGAGATTTTCCCATGAGAAAGCTTTCAATTAACTTCAGTTTTAAATCAATTCCATTTGAGCCCTTAATTCATTGAAAAATTTTCTAAAGCCAACAATAATAATCTTTGTGTTGTATGTTAAAAAAAAGTTACAGATATTTAAACTTGTAGTTAATTTTTTTACAAAAAGGATTGAAGAAAACCTATCCAGTGATTTTAAAAACTTGCTAGCCTCAAAGTTATCAATGTTTTTTTATAAAAAGCCAAAGAAAAAAAGATTAAATCTAATGTGATTAAGAAATGAGGCTTGGTCAAACTTAAAATCCATATGGCTAACCTTAGTGGTTACAAGCACATTGATATTCGGTAACTTCCAGAATGCAAGCTGACTGCAAAAAATGAATCCTACCATCTGCTCAAAAAATCAACGACAACAACAACAGTAACAATAAAACTCAAACCAGCTGTGCAGAGTACATATGAGTCCACATAACTTTGGAGATTTTGGTAGCCCAAATCACGCATTCAAGTGTCATATCTTTTCTTTTATGTACACCGAGAGCATATGCACCAAGACAAATTCCTTGTGTGTCCAATCACACTTGCCCAATAAAGAATAAAGAATTCTATATTCAGCCACAATGTGTTTGTCTATTCTGAAGGAATGTTAGGTCATCATGATGGCTCACCAGAAGTTATGTGCTTGCATATTTATGAATACATCTGCATGTATGTGTCCATGCATAGTCATATATCTATATTTGTATACACACACACACACACATCACAAACCTCCTCAAATACCATTTTCTTAAATGTACCTTCTAAATAATCTGCCTTTTACCAAAATGTGACTACTACTGTGTACTTATTTTTAAAATGGCTTGACAGAATTGCTAATGCTCTCATTCCTTCAGGATATTTCCTAATACTTGTAGCCTTTTCATGTTTCTAATTAGGCTAGTAATGGTCCCTGAAGTTAAACCAATTAAAATTATTTACTGTGACACACAGTGTGAAGATAATTATCTGATATCTGAATCCAACTTCTGCTTACTTCGCAACATTACTTAATAGAAAACAGAGAAACTGATGCCTGGGCTTTCATTTCACTTGTCTACCAAATGTGTTTGCCCTATAGCAAACTCTTTAAATAAAGCATTAAAATCTTTGTGGTGCTAATCACATTCTTTTATAATCCCAAGAAGCATATAAAAACTCTTACACATTACCTTTTACATTATGGGTGCTGACCAATGTAGTCTTAAATGCACATTTTACACAGATAATGCAACATCTGCAGTTTGAAAACAACAATAACAGACATCATTTCAGTTTGGAATTTTTTTTTCGCTTTCAAAAATATCCCTTAAAGCTCCTACTACATATTCCTACATGAGCATCAGTGCTACCCGCAGTGCTATTACTACTAGGGTATATGTTTACAGATTTTCACCCTTCCAGGCATATTGCAGAAGATGCTATGAAATAAAGCAGGAGGAAATTTTGCATTATCACTCTTCTTTCCTCATTCTTATAAACCAAGTTATTTGTCTGCTACTTTTTGCTCTAAGTGCATTCCACTGCCCTGTCCAAAATAAACTGGAAGTGCCAATGAGAGAATAGTCCTCAATTATTTAGAATTTCTGCAGTCTCAAATGAAACATAATAAACATGGAACCAGAAATCTTCAGCGCAGGATAAAACTCTTTCATTTAGTAACATTAGTGACTACGAACATGGATGAAAAGTAGAATTATAGCAGATATACATACATATATATATAAAAATATATTTAAAAATATTAAAAATATTTTTTCATTTGGAATATTCATTTTTATGTACATTTTACATAAATTAACTTCCTATTGTATTTCGTGATGTGAGAATTGCATCATAAAAATCAGAGTAGTCTACTACATAGCCGAAAATATAATTACATTTTTACAAGCAAGTTGGGCTGCAAGTGATACTGTATGGTTAAAAGTGCAGACTTAGCAAAATTTTCTAGCCTCCTTAGTTTCCAGTCCATTTGATGCATGTTAATATTTGAAAAATCTTTCTTCGCTCCTTTTCAGGAACCTATGCTATGGTATGCACATGAAGCATTGATTTTCAGGTAGCAATCTGTCTCACTGACATCAGCAAGTATAAACTATATAATATGATATATTGAGAATATGGAATAGATACAAAGCCAAATTGTGCCTGAAAATACCTTTATGGGACTCAGAAAAGAAGCATTTTATAGACAAGAAGTACCGGTAAAAGGTAAGCACAAATTACTAACTTATCATGAGATACTAGAATTCTGTCAAGGAGAACGTAAAATAAAATCAAGAGAACAACTGGTGGCAAAGGGATATAGTTCTCATTGGTTCTCTTATTGCAGTTATTAGAAAATTTTAAAGTAGACAAAAGAATGTATTTTGGACATTGTCAGACCAAATTTGGAATAGAACTGTGTACAAATGATGAACATGTAATTGCTAAATTGTATAAACTTTTATTGACATTTTAAACAGAAGAAGTGAAATAATTTATGATAAAGTGGGCTAAATGTTTGGTTATAATGTATAGATGGAGCAATGGGAAAATACATGAGTGAAAGGATTGAAATTTAAACTATATTATAATCTTAAAGAGAATTTTATCAGATGAAATATTATTGATAGATATCACCAAAATTTTTTGTTTAAAATGTATAAAGTTCCTTCAAAAGACACTGTATTCATTTTCTTTATTTAAAATGTCATGTAACAAAAGACAAAAACAAAGGTAAAAAAACAAAGGTAAAAACAAAGGTAATAAAAACATTGTTAGGAGATGCTTAATTTTAAATTAATTAATTAATTAATTAATTTTTTAAAATTTATATGCACACCTATCTTAAATACAATTATGTGATGCTGCTTAGAATAAAATTAAGAAAAACAACAAAACCGTTATGTACAATTCCTTCCATTGTACACCAACTGATAATTACAATTAATATTTTATAAACATTTAAAACGGCTGATTTATTTTTTTGGGGGGGGAACTTGATATTATAATGAAAGAAAAACTTTAAAAATGCAAAAGAAAAGGAAACATTAAAAGAAAAAAACATTAACACAAAAGCACTAATATCCCTTCTTCTCTGATACACCGTATTTTTCAGAGTATAAGACGCACCGGAGTATAAGACGCACCTTAGTTTTGGGGGAGGAAAACAAGGAAAAAAGGCCTCTGCCTCCCAGCAATTTGCCAAAAAGCAAACAGCAAACAGCACAGATGATATACACTGTTTGCTGTGTATTTCTGTGCATGTGTGCTTGACCCATAGAAATAGCAAAGAATTGGAGAAATGAACATTATGGCAGTATATTAATCCCAGAAAGTTTTCTTAAATGTAATCACACTAACTCCTCCTAATTATTTAAATACATCTACTCCAAACATGACTAAGTCAGGGTTCCTCAGCTGTCTTATTTTAATACTAATACTTAATACTAATACTTAATACTAAAACAGGACATTTCAGATTATACTTTTACAGATCTTTAAAATTGATGTGGCTTTCTGGAAGTATTCTCTGCTATTTAAAAGAAGTTACAATAGCACTGGGCCTCTTCAGAGCAAGCATTTATTTTAAAAAGCTTCTTCATTTTGTTAAGTTGTCTAGAACAATAATAAAGCAGTCTTTAAAAAATAAGTCTAATAATTTGAACACTCTACAAACATTTAACAAAATAACATATTAACAGAATCTGCCTGTACCTAGGATAGAACTCACAACCTCCTGACTGTTAGGCAAGAGCTCTACCTCTTGAGCCACAGCAGCTCTAGCTTGCCTTCTTGCAATTTCAACAGTCTAATAATGCCAGCAGTTTATCTCCCAGCAATATGTCTCATCACAGCCACCGTAGTTTCAGTTTCATTTTACCACGTAGCTTGTAAGCCTCCGTCAGCTGTAGGTCGGGAGGCAGATCATCTCTTCTTTTGCTTTTCTTGTGCTTTGCCCTGTTTGCTGCAAAGAGGTAAATTGCTGGCAGGCAGAGGCCAAAGGGTGGGGGTGGCTGAGTGGGGCTACATTCGGTGTATAAGACGTACCCAAGTTTTGACCCTCTTTTTGAAGGTAAAAAGGTGCGTCTTATACTCCGAAAAATACGGTATTCTAAATTCACTTTAATTATTATTAATTTAAAAATTGAATCTTTTATGAAGTTAACTGAGCATGAACATTGTATAGCCCCAAACTCAAGAGATACTAATTCAACCTTTTTTGGAGGGAGGATGGAGATTAATCAAACCATTTCTGCCAACATCTAGAAATGAGTAAAGTAATAACTAGCAGTCAGCTAGTTTGTTAAAAACAGATCATGCCAAACCAATCTTATTTCATTTTTCAACATAGTGACTAAATTAATAGACCAGCAAAATACTGTGGAGTTAAAATACTTAGACTTCAGCAAGCCATTCAACAAAGTAGACCACAACCTACTTCTTGGTAAGCTAGAAAAAAGTGGGATAGATAGCATCACCACCAGATAGATTCATAACTGGCTGACAAACCGCACTCAACGAGTAGTCCTTAATGGGTCTATGTCTACATGGAGGGAAGTAAACAGTGGAGTACCACAAGATTCTGTCTTAGGCCCAGTACTCTTTAATATCTTCATAAACAACTTAGATGAGGGAATAGAAGGGGAACTTACCAAATTTGCAAATGATACTAAGATGGCAGGAATAGCTAATACCCTAGAACATGGGTCTTCAAGGTACGGCTCATGGCCCACATGCGGCCCGCCGAAGCCATTAATCTGGCCCACATAGGACCACGAGGCTGCCCCTCCCACATCGCCCCACCTTCAGCCAAGTGCAGGACTTACCTTCGCGAGCCCCACAGCAATGGTGGGTTCCTACCGGTGCGGTCCACTCTATAGCACCGGTAGCGGCCCGCTGGTGACATCACAGTACCGGTGCGGTCGGTTGCTGGTGCTTGGGCGCCACCATTTTTTTTAAAAAAATTCTTCTGCGCATGCCCAGAAGCCGAGCTTCCAGCACTACGCATGCGCTGCCTTCCTACCCCACAGTGAGTCCAAGCAGGGGAGGATGGCTGAGGGAGCGCGTGAGACGCTGAAAGAATGGGTGGCAGGAGCTATCTCCATTCCCCTCCCTTCAGCAGTCCGAGAAGCCACGAACGCGCAGTGATGATCCTAGGCATTTTCGCACATTTGAGGCTTCTCGAGCTGCTGAGGGGAGGGGGAATGGGTGGCAGGAGCCTAGGATCATCAAATGGGGAGAAGCATTCAGGCCGGACGGAGCCTCCTAGAAGAACCGCTGCTGCGGTCTTGCTGTTCTACTGTGGGGGGCTGCGTTGCGGGTGGGCAATGCCCCCCTGCTTCTCCGGTCGCTGCCAAGCTCCCGAGGCCCACACCTGGTCACATGGCTGGCAAGCCACACCCACAAAATAAGCCACACCCACAGAGTGGTAGTAAAAAAATTAGGAACCCGCTCCTGCCCCGCAGGCTGGACTGAAAGGTAAGTCCAACAATTTTGGCCCGCAGAGACATTCTGGAGGCAGGGTAGGTAAAAAACGGGGTGCACAGATGACCCAAGAAGCCCCAAAACAGGCAAAAATGGCCTGTTTTGGCAAAAAAGGGGGCCATTTTTGCCTGTTTTAGGCCTGCAGAATGCTGCTGGAGGTGGGGGAGGTGAAAAATGGGGTATGTAGATGCCCCAGCAGGCCAAAAAATGGGCAAAAACGGCCTGTTTTTCACCTCCAGAAGATAGATAGAGAAAGAGAGAGAGACAGATACAGAGGAATGGAGAGAGAGACAGAAAGAGAAAGAGAGAGAGAGAGAGGGAGGGAGGGAGGGAGGGAGGGAGAGACAGAAAGACACAGAGAGAAGAGAGACAGAGAGAGATTTCTCAAGCTCTTTGGGGCTGAGAAGAATTGCTGAAAACTGAGTTTTCTGAAGTGGACCACTAGACTCCTAAACAACTGAAAAAATGATCTAGTAAAAAGAAGTTAACCAAAAGAGCACCATGCAAACAAAAGCAAATAAAACATCCCTAGGAGCAAAACAAATTAAAGTTTGTGTGCATTGTTTAATGGACTGTTAAATTGGCCACACCCACCTAGTCACATGGCCTAGTCATGCCCCCCCCAGCCAGCCTGACCCCCCCCAACAGTCTGACTCTGAGGGACCATGAATTTCCCCCCTATTTAAAAGGTTTGAGGACCCCTGTCCTAGAAGATAGGCTCAACATCCAGATGGATCTTGACAGACTTGAACACTGGCCCCCATCTAACAAAATGAAATTCAATGTAGAGAAAAGTAAAGTCTTACACTTAGGGAAGAAAAACCAAAAGTACACATATAGACTGAGTGAAACCAGGCTTAATAGCAGTAACTGTGAGAAGGATCTTGGAGTCTTAGTGGGCAACCAGTTAAATATGAGCCAGCAGTGTGCAAAAAAAGCCAAAAAAGCCAACACAATCCTACGTTGCATTAATAGAGGGATACAATCAAGATCAAGTGAGGTACTAATATCACTCTATAAAGCCTTAGTAAGACCACATGTAGAATACTGCATCCAGTTTTGGTTACCACACTATAAAAAGATGTTGAGACTCTAGAATAAGTGCAGAGAAGAGCAACCAGGATGATGAGGGGACTGGAGACTAAAACATATGAAGAACGGTTACAGGAACTGGGCATGGCTAGTCTGGTGAAGAGAAGGACTAGGGGACACATGATAGCAGTGTTCCAATATTTGAGGGGCTGCCACAGAGAGGAAGGGGTCAAGCTATTTTCCAAGGCACCTGAAGGCCAGACAAGAAATAATGGATGAAAACTGACCAATGAGAGATTCAACCTAGAAATAAGGGGAAAAAATTCTGACAGTGAGAACAATCAACCAATGGAACAGCTTGCCTTTGGAAGTTGTGGGAGCTTCATCACTGGAGGCTTTCAAGAAGAAACTGGACTGCCATTTGTCAGAAATGGTGTAGGGTCTCCTGTTGGGTAGGGGGTTGGACTAGATGACTTATAAGGTCCCTTCCAACGCTATTAATCTGAATCTGAATGTTCTTTTGTATATACGATTCTCTGGGTTTCAGCCTGACATGTCTAACTGGCCTGATCTGGAACAAGTTACCTGCTGTCCTAGGCAAAAGGAGCCTCTCCCAGGAATTCCCGTGCTATGGTGGCACCAAGTGACCCTCACTACTGCCATTAAGCCGAGGTGGCAGCTTGTGCAGGACTCCTCAACAGGTGCAAGTCTGGAATTTTATGGGGCCTATATTTATTATTATTATTATTATTATTATTATTATTATTATTATTATTATTATTATTATTATTATTATTATTATTATTATTATTATTATTATTATTATTATTATTATTATTATTATTATTATTATTATTATTATTATTATTATTATTTTGGTGTAACTTTTGTGTGCCTTCGAATTTTTACATGTACAGACATTTAACAAATAATTTGCTGGTGATAATTTCTGTCCCATAATTTATTTAATATTTCCTACCACAAATGGCTCTCACTCCTTCATATTTAACACAAACGTTTACTGTAGAGAACTTGCAGTTCAAGACTATTCCTTTTTGTGAATTAAAACCGCAGCAAACTAATGTGAAAAATTAGCTAATGACATAAAGCCAGATCTGCAGAAGGTGTACAAACCACTTAAAGTAAAGCCAAGAAGACTGTCTTCACACAAATTGAGTTGTCAAGTTACTCTTGAATGAATAATGTAATCATTCTCAGGCTGGATTTTGATGAAATAATAATGGACCCCAAGCCAGCATTGTGAATGCTAAACCAAATTGTATGGCTGACATCCTAGCTTGAATTATATTATACAAACAAACCCCCACACCTTAGTAACTCCTAAGGGTACTTTTGCATAATATAATTCATGCTAGGGTGTCAGATGTACAATTTGCTTTAGCAGATCCAATGTATAATACTGGGGTGTTTATTCATGCAATATTGCATTTATTCCTATAGTTTGTTGGTGCTAGTCAATGCAGAGACATCCTTGCCTTTTTTTTGTAGCTTACCACAGCTAATTAATAATTGTCTATTCATGGTGCTATTAAGAGCATATGGATATGTGCCAGCTCCTGCAACCAAGGGGTTAAAACTCCTCAGTCTGCACTTTGTAAAGTTTGCTCCAATGCCCTTTTAGACAATGACAAGCTGTTAAGTGTAAAACTAATTAACATTTCAAAAACTGGTGTTAATCAGTAGTGCTCAGATTCATCTGGAACTCTCCTACAAGCTTTCCCCTTCTTTTCTACACTATAAGTTTTGAGCTACTTTTTTTTCCCTGTTCAGTGCATAGCAAAGCAACATACCAGTAGATATCTGAAGAAAATCTATTCTTGCTTCAAATTTTCACTGGTGAAGTATCCATTTACATAGAGAGGGCAAAAACCTTTCCCCCTATTTCTAACTCATAGTGGAGTTAGTTGATACCTTTGTACTGTAAACAATTTTCTTTTCTTTTTTTCATTTGGTCCAACAGGCTATTCTGCAATTGGGCAGTGATGAGGGTTGGGGTTTATAATGCTTAAGAATAGAAAAACAATGATTTTTGAAACATATTTCCAAATCTTCGGTCACATTTTAATACTACAATGTGAATTAACTGAAACTGAAAGTACTTTCAAGGGCTCCAAGTTAATACCTATGTGAGAATATAGAGTCTTTTATTCAAATGAAAGGTGAAATTTCTTGAATTCAGGTTGGAAACGGCATGAATTAAGTCATTTTTTTAAAAAAGTGATCTAATTGTTTTGGGAGGCCGAACTCCTTACTGTTTTCCTTATGATGTAATAAAGAGCACCATATCTTTTCCATTGCTCTGTCTGTGAGTGCCTTTACTTTATCCAGCATATACTTCATTGCAGAAATTTGATACAACCTGGGCTCGGCCATTGGTATACTTAATCTATGTATGAGATACACTGCATGGCAAGTAGTTATAATGTCTACTACATGAATCTCCCTGTCTTTTTTTCAAACATATACTTTGAATCTATTTATATTGTCCATGTTCTCTTGGCTGAAGCTACCATAGGTATCACTGATATGAAAGTGGTAGTTAGCTTTACTTATCTTACTATGTTACACCAATATGTGCAATCATTATTTTATTGCTGTTTTCCAGAAAAAGTCAATATTTTTGTGCTTGAGAGGTTAAGTTTCCTTCTCGTGTTCAGATTTGTATAGTATAAATCTCATAATAACTTGGTGAATTTGGGCCAATCACTTTCTTTCAGCCTAACCCACTTCGTAGGGTTGTTATGGGTAAAATAGGACACAGGAATATTAGGCAGGTTTGTCACCTTGAGTTACATATTTTTTTAAGTGGGATTAAATAATAATAAGCTCACATCTTCCAATGATATCTTTAACAATATCTGCCCATCACAGGCCCTTGGGAAGGACTTGATAGGTGGGGGGGAAATGCCAAATCCAGTCTAAAAGAGACTGACTGTTCAACCAACCATAATAACCATACAATAGCAACAACATTTTGAATCTTAGGATAATTCAGGAAGTCCAAAATTGCACCCAATGCATATTATGTTAAAAATACATGCAGCAAAAAGCTATTCTCCTTGGTGTGTATCATACTTAGATACTTCCTAATGAAGCAATGAAGAAAATGTTACAGCTTCCATCACATGGTTATTTATGCAATAGGAAAAAAAATACCCAGGCAGCCAGTACACAAATAGGTCAGCTATTTTGTATTTGGAATTCATTTCTCAAACATAGAGACCTCAATTTGCCTACAGTTAAGATTTAGGTTTAGATTATATCTCATTATTCAATATAAAAGCCTGATGTCTGGTGTATTAATCAAATCATTCTCTTGGCTGCTTCTAAATATATTCTGACATCAACTCCCAGAATCTGGCACCAGTTATTTTGGCTGGTGATCCTGAGTGATGTCATACAAATACATCTAGAGGTCATTTTGTTGAAAAGACTGGACTAAACTTTCAATTGGATCTATAAGATTACTCAGGAATTTATCTCTAACAAGGCAGAGTTCTTCACATCAACAGAAGGCTGCATCCATGAGACTACTCTAAACCACTCTAGAAAACAAGAGTTAATAATAATGTCCATACTAACATAATAAGATGCTGCCTACCAGGTCAGATCACTGGCATTGCTGTTGTCACTGATTGACAGCTCACTAGAGCATCAAGTACTGCCTAGAGAGGCCAGGGACTGCTCCATTCAATGGATAGAATGGAATTTTATTTATTAATTTTCCATCGAACAATTTGAATTTCAATTAAGAATATTCTAGACAAATGCATTATTTTTGTTCTTTAGGGAACAACATGACCTAACTTTCATAAGTTTGGATTAGAAAACATGGAACATATGCTACTCTGCTGGCTTGAACAATCTATTTGTAAAGGAAAGTCACACATCTTCTCAGATTGCAATAATTTACAGCTACCAGAGCTCCAAAAGCAGTGATCAATCTTCCCTAAAGCACTGCAGTTACAAACTGAGTGGTAAATTTCATCCTGCGATTTTCTCATGTTTAGGAGCAATGTTCATAGGGAGACTGCCAACAACAATTGGCCTTAAACGTAGTTGTTATAGAAACAAGTGCTACTAGAAAGAACACTATATGTGAAATAAATGCATGCACTGAAACTCGGCTTTAATGGAAGGATACCGATACTAGAAAAGATAAATGAAGATAAAATAAACTGGTCTAAACTCTTATTCATCCTTTTATGGAAGCATCATCAGAAGCTTTACTTTGGAGAAGGCATAGATACGATGGCATCGTTGGTATGCTAAGCAGTTCCACCTTCAGTATACATTCTTCAACTGAAACTCTACATCACAAAATATTAGCCCAAGCGCTTTCATATTAACTGGAAAAATTAGAAACAATTTCAATTTTTAAAAAAGGGAAGTGAAAGCAGGTAAGTTTCATGGATTTTTTTAAAATGCAAGAATGTATCAATTCCTTCAAGTCATGAATGCATACTTGTAACTATAATTGCACTCAAAGTACAGTTCAGATAACCCAAAACAATTAAAGTGATAAAAAATAATAAATGCAAAAGCAAAAAACAGCAACAATCATGCCACAGTGCCATACTGAATAATTACTACCCAACATAATAATAATAATAATAATAATAATAATAATAATAATAATAATAATAATAATAATAATAATAATAATAATAATAATAATAATAATAATAATAATAATAATAATAATAATAATAATAATAATAATATAATAACAACAACAACAACAACAACAACAACAACAACAGAGTTGGAAGGGACCTTTGAGGTCTTCTAGTCCAACCCCCTGTTTAGGCAGGAAACCCTACACCATTTTTTATTTTATTATGGATGATACCTGTCAGTCTGAAGACATCTACTTCAAGAGGTATCCAATTTTAATTAACTTTAAAGGAGTATGAGAAGAAAAAGAATGGGAACTTAATTTTTTTAATGTACCTACATCCTGGACAGATTTGTTCTCCTGTAAACATTTAGAAACTGCAGTAGCACATTGATTTTCTACCTATACGTGAACACATTGGTATAAGTAAGCTTCCTGTATGGCAATGTTCTTTAAAACCCCTCAAGGGAGTGATGTATAAAGCTATAAAAAGGACAAGAGAGCTTTTGTAGCCTACAATTGAACAGACTATTTTGGACAGGATGGTAACTCTTCTAATATATGATGCTCACCAGGAGTGGGCTTCAAAAATGTTAGCAAGGGGTTCTCTGCCCGGTTGCTGGGTGGACGTGGCCATGGTGGGTATGGCCTAGTTGGCCTCCTGCACCACGGCAGGGGGGTGTTTTTGTCCTTCCTGGGCTCCGGAGGTTTTCCTCGAGCCTCTGGGAGGGCAAAAATGGCCTCCCCAGGCTCTGGAGGTGGGAAACTTCTGTTTTTCACCCTCCCCGAGCCTCCACGCTTGCCCTGCACTTACCTGCATCCAAAATGGGCCACGTAGGGACTCCTGGGAGGGGAGGGTGGGCGGGGCCAGCCAGGAGTGGATTTGAGGGTTCTCTGAACTGCACAGAATCTTAGCTAGAGGTTCTCCCAAACCCCTGCAAATCCCCAGCAGCCCACCCCTGATGCTCACCAGCAAGATCAGTAATGTGTCCAGAAGTGTTCTCTTTTTAAGTGATTGTCCAGATGCTGTTCCAAAGGTACTTTTTCAAGCACCTGTGTCCTCAGGGTGCTGAGGACACAGGACACAGACAAACCTCCAAGTGACCTCAACAACTCTCTAAAAGAATGCAAATGACCAGCTGTCTTCAAGGAATATAAATCTTTTCATTTCCCACCATCCAGTCAGAGCTGAAGAAGTTTCTTGGATGAGAAGCGAAACATCTTCAAAGAAAAACAAGAAAGTCCAGTTGTCTCTTGAAAAAGCACCTTTGGGACAACCATGATCTGGATGACTGAGAATCACCATAGGCCTCCAGATGCTCTATAAACTTACAATATATCAACAGAGGGTGATTTCAAAGTAGATTAACAGGAACAGAGACCAAATATCCTAGCATTTCACATTTAACTGCTCACTCATCTAAACCTATCATGTAATAAGTATAGCTCTCTGGATTCAAAGGGCAACATGTGATTCAGCGTACACAAAAAAAAAGCAACATGTTGAGAACACTTTGCATACTATTGATCATTTACAAAATTGTGGAGAACATCCTACCTAGAGGCTTTCAACCTTTTCTTGCCAATGGTACCTAATATTCATATGTGGCACTTCTATTCATTTTTCTTTAGCATACTTGTGCCAATGATACATATTGCAGCTATGAGCTAGATTACTGGGTAAACTTGAAACTTTAACGACCTCAATATAAGCCTAAAACTTTCTTTTGAGAAGACACCTGGTTACAATTACAAACTCAATAAAAGAGGTCGTAAATAATTCAGAAGCCTTCAACATTCCTTAATTATTATATAGGCTTGAGCTACTGGTATATTTCTCATTTTAAACGAATGTGAAAACAGTCAAACAAGCAGATTCATCAGGATTTAAATTCTCTTTTATCATCGAGTGGTGTATTTAGGCTTGATGAAATTTATACAGCCTTTTGATGATAGGTGAAGTATTGGGCAAACACAATCTCAATTGTTCAATCATTTATAATCTATCCCTCTTTTATGTTCCTGGAGTATAGAAAATCCCAGCTCACAGATAAGATGTTGAAAACTGAGACCTTTTTGGCAGTTTGGGGGCATTCATTTTTCACTTACATCCGGAATGTATCAAGAGTCACTTTCACATGCTTTAATTTCAAACTGCAATTGTTACAAATCTCCACTGATTCCTCCTGTTCTTTTTGTGAGATAATCTTGAATTCAATTGATATTAAAAGAATTCTTTTAACCACACCCTGAAGACATGCTTAAAAACAGTACTAAAGTTTATTTTTTAATAGGATTGAAAATTGGTACCACAACCTCATTATGACTAGTTGCAATAACATTTGGAAATAGGTCCATATTGGTTTCCTTTCCTTTCAGAAGACAAAATTTTAACTTTTCTTTCATAGCATTATTTTTATTTACAGAAAACACATTTTCATCTTTTCCTTGCATGTTGTAGTTTCTCTTGTTTAAATATTCAAAGAATAAATAAGATAACTTTACTGACTCATATAATTTTTATTGCTTCAGAAAAAATGAAGTCCACATAGTCTTGACAATACGTCACCTCTTGACCATTGTGTGAAGGGGGAGATCCAGATTATTTATTCCAATTATTTGTGAGAATTTAACCATATAGGTGAATTACTTTTGATGTAGTTAATTAGATCCATATTTTTGTGGGCAGTTTCAAATTAATGCTGACTGTTATTGCAAATCAATGCAGGCAGGAATGTTTACTTTTTCCCTAACATCACAAATCCTTTTACTGACCAAATCATTAAAGAAGCAGTATGCATTCTTACACAAATTCCTACACAGAACTTTTAGGGCAAGGCAACCATTTCCGAGTAGTTAGTCTAAATATTTTTTGCTGTTGTTGTTTCCCACAGTTCTTTACAACATAAAAAATCATTGTACTATTTTACTGCCATCAATGTGATGAATGAATGTCAGTAACTGAGTTCAGTGACAAATAACACATTAACTTACTTCCTTAGATAGATTTAAAATTCACTTTGTTCTACAAGTTAAGAGAGAGTTTTAAATAAAATGATGTACCAATGGTATATGTCACCAGCGAAATTGTCTAAATATATAAAGGTACTTCTAGTTATTGTTGGAAATCTGAAAAGTATAAGGGACATTTTATCATGCATAGTGGACATGCAAAAAAGTGAAAAATACTGGACATAAATAATAGGGTGATGCGATGAAATTTAAAAACTAATATTCAGATAAATTCAGATCTTTTTAAAATAAGGACTCAAGGACAACTTACGTATTTTCTCTCCTTTATGACAAACAGTGATTATTAGCATTTTACAAAAATGTATGATTTTTAGATTAGATCACAGCACACACTTACACTACCTTAGAAAACTTCTCCAGTGAGCAGTGCAAGCTCATTGACCAATCAAATTGAATGCTTTTAGTTGTTACCTTGGGGATCCCTGGGTAACTATCCCTGACCTAGGCTACACGAAGCAGTTTACTTCACACATTGTAAACTGTGTTTTCAAACATTGTAATATATTTGGTTGAATATTAACTTGTCTGCTAACTTACCTCACCTAGCAATACATTAACCCCTTGACTCCTGATCTCTACCGTAGCATGAGCCATCCTGTCCTTATTTATGCAAAAATGAATTCAGGAAAAAAAATCTCATTTTTGCCGTAATGGTGATTTTATATATACAGAAGATACAAACTGGTTGTAAGAGTTAACATTTGAAGTGTTAATTTTGGGTCACTCCTGCACATAACCTTATTGAAAATAATTGAAATATTCTCTTATTGTTACTGCTAATCTAAGTGCCTCCCAAGAATAACAAAAACTTACTTTAGAGTCTTGAAAAATGGAGTTTTCACAGAAACCTATGTACTTCACAGCTGGTTCTTCCAAGGAAGGCTAGGAATGTCAAAAAAGAAAAGCTTTAAATGTAATAAAACCACAGGTCTAATAGAAATAGACTTTTATTATTCACTATTTGATGTTAGATGCAAATGTCACTTGTTTCTTCAGCCTTTTAAATACGTGACTACGTTTTGATTTAGTTTAGATATTTCTTAACTAGAGTTTTATTGAGTTTTAGTGTTTGCATGGAGTTCCCATTGCAAACTGCATCTCTTCCTTGCCTTTATTTGTATTGCTGAGTAACTATATTCCATAATAGCTGCATCTAAAAGTTTCATTTTGGTTTCCTTGGACTACCTGGAGAGAAATTTCTTGCCTATAGCTGATATTCTGCATGAATTTAGGTCTGGCTTCAGGTTTTAAAAGTTCTAAACCAGACTGGCAAGTTAACACATTTTATTGCTTGTTTGGCTCAGTGTTATCTTGTTAATGTGGTGTTCAGCATAGTCCATGTTGCCCACTTCCCTTCTGCTTGGTCCAACATCTGAGCCAATATTGTGCACTCATGGGGTGAACTTGGCAGTAGCGAAGCCCAGATGCTGAGCTCTAGCATGTCATTTTCCAAGAGCAGCATCTGGGTGTTTGGTTGGCCTTTTATCAGGCTTATGCTGACTGTCATGGTAGCTATACAAAGCCTCAATAGTTGGCATAGGTTCAGCCTGCTGGAATATTTTGTTCTGAATATCAACTTCTCTTTATTCATGTTTCATAAACTTACATTTTCCAGGTTTGCATATGACAGTGAAGTACCATGAAGTCTTTTTCACATAACTCAATTTTAAAAAAAGGCTTAGGTAATACATATTGCCTTCCAGGGCATGGAAAGATGCAGATGTCAATAGCTGGTGATAGCAAAAAGAAAAGAAAAAAGAAAAGTAGATACTTGAAGAATAAAGAATAAGCAATAATTCTTTCTCCCCCCCCCCCCAAATTGTTGAGAACTTACAGCAACTCAAGTACTTCCAAAGAGTAGGAATTCCCACAGTGGGAATTACGTTTCAGCATCTGGAGTGAATAAACCTTCAATGGCTCGAAGTTACTCATAATATTTTAGAGAAGCAGAGGAATAGACATGATAGTGATGTGAAATGTAATGTTCATATCACACAAGAGGACAGAGCCAAAATCTCCTCCCTTTGGGCTTGGGGATTTGCATATGTATATGTATTTTCCTCAATAATGCTCAACATGCTTTTAAGGAATATGCTATAGTTTTTGTACAGTAGGTTTCCTGCCTCAAAGTGATAAAAAGTTATCCTGCTGATTATGAGCAATTGTGCCTTGGGAGGTACACAAATAGAGTTAAGGAGTGAATTCTTAGGTTACCTCACTGCTTGTAGACTCAGAAAGCAGTTTTTTTAAAATCAAAAATTTAGCACAGTCCTGGATTTCTACTTCTTCTGCTTGAGGATTACTTATATAGAGGTGCTCAACTATGGGAAATAAGATAGTTCCTACTTTGAATTTTTTTTATGGCATTCTCTATAATTTTGCTACATGGATAGGGGATTGGAATGGAAGGGAGAAATGGAATCACTGACTGACAGGTCAACCTTCAATCTGAGTGACCTTTACAAGCATTCTATCATTAGTTGCTCCAGTACATCATTGTTGGAAGGTTGGTGGTTAGAGATAATTTTAGAGAGTTTACTCATTTTGTGCTTTCCATTTCCTTCTTAAGAAGTTGTTAAAAGGGTTTTTTTTTGCAATCTTAACTAATGGTCTGTCTAAAAGACTACATTTTCTTTTATGAAAAAGATGTATGAATTCATATTTTCTACGTGTCCATTCGTTTGGCACAAAACGTCCTCAACCTATCTTCTTGACATTTTCCAGAGATACTTCTCGTTATAGGATCTTTTTTTATTGCAAATTTCATTACATTCTGCCTCAAAAAAATATTGACATTTACAAAAGCAGTTTTTGAAGTTATATGGTATGAAAGCAACAGAACTGATTGTATGTACTTTAACTTGTTTCTTCCATGTAAAATGTTCCTAATTTTTTAAAAGCTGCATCCCTATCCAACAATGAAATTTAAAGCAACAACAACAACACAACAGTCATAAATACACATTAAAAAGGGGGTTTTCTGGAATAATTTTCCAAAATTTGTATAAGCTCCAATGAGAGCAGGTAAAGGTAAAAGTTCATGTCATGTCCAGCTATAGGCACAGTGCTCATGTCTGTTTCTTGGCTGAGAAGTCAGCATTGTCTAAAGACATTTTATGTTGTCAAGTTCTACCTATTAATCAACTCTCCAGAAGATAGGCTCAAGATAAAGAAGGATCTTGACAGACTTGAACATTGGGCGCTATCAAACAAAATAAAATTCAATGGTGAAAAAGTAAGGCTCTACATTTAGGCAAGAAAAACAAAATGCACAGGTACAGTATATGTGGTACCTTGCTCAACAGTAGTAACTGTGAGAGGGATCTTGGAGTCCTAGTGGACAACCATTTAAATATGAGTCAGCAGTGTGCAGCAGCTGCCAAAAAAGCCAACACAGTTCTAGGTTGCATTAACAGAGGGATAGAATCAAGATCATGCGAAGTGTTAATACCACTTTATAATGCCTTGGTAAGGCCACACTTGGAATACTGCATTCAGTTTTGGTCGCCACGATGTAAAAAGTATGTTGAGACTCTAGAAAGAGTGCAGAGAAGAGCAACAAAGATAATTAGGGGACTGGAGGCTAAAACATATGAAGAATGGTTGCAGGAACTGGGTAGGTCTAGTTTAATGAAAAGAAGGACCAGGGGAGAGATGATAGCAGTGTTCCAATATCTCAGGGGTTGCCACAAAGAAGAGGGAGTCAGGCTGTTCTCCAAAGCACCTGAGGGTAGAACAAGAAGCAATGGGTGGAAACTAAACAAGGAGAGAAGTAACTTAGAACTAAGGAGAAATTTCCTGACAGTTAGAACAATTAATCAGTGGAACAGTCTGACTCCAGAAGTTGTAATGATCCAACACTGGAAGTTTTTAAGAAGATGTTGGATAACCATCTGTCTGAAGTAGTGTAGGGTTTCCTGCCTAAGCAGGGGGTTAGACTAGAAGACCTCCAAGGTCCCTTCCAACTCTGTTGTTGTTGTTGTTATCATCATCATCATCATCATCATCATCATCATCATCATCATCATCATCATTATCATCTGCATTTTGTATGCTTTTGAACTGCTCACCCTGTTGCTTGGCACTCTCAAACCCGGGCTAGCTTCTTTAACCACTGAGCCATTTCACCTCTTTTTCCAAAGAGAGTGGCTTAAGGCAAATCTTGCTACAGTCAGAAGCAAAATAGCAATAAAATTATGTAATCTTTAGATGCTTGTGCTGAGATATTTGGGCTTTACTCCTTGAACTTCAAATTCAGACCGTGTCCACGGAATCACAATCCGAATTATATTTCACATTCGTTATTTAATTGTTGGTAAAAACAAAACTATTACACATACTTCCGTTGGCTTTGTGCATTTGAAATCATATCACTATTTTAACTGAAATGCTTGAGAAAATCATAAATGCTGATTTAACTTATGGTATTTTCGACTCAATTTACATGGACACACTTAAACAGCTGCGGAGGGAATCAAAGTGTACAGCTTTTAAAAACTGTGTGTTTTTAACTGTTAAGGTAAATTATTAATGTATCAAATTGGAAACTGGAAACCTTTTGCTGTTCAGCTTCTTTTTTACACTGATATTACAAAAAAGCTATATGCAAGTCTTTGCCTCTACACATTGAGCTTAATAGATGAGAGACTTGGGCACAAACTCATATTCTGCTGACAGCATCTTTATACACACAACTACTAGAAGAGTCATTGTGTGCTTTGTCTGAAGAGAGTTCTAAGCACATATTTCAAGGCATTTACAGCCATAGAGTAGCAAGGCAGAACAGGTGACCCATAATTCTCAACATCTTCATGCACATTGGTTGTCTGATGCAAAATGATATAAGTATATAATTAGATTCATCTGCATGATGACATTATAATGCATGCAACACTATTTCAATGTTATTGAAGTTCTTACCAGAGACCTCTGTTTATACCTCTAACCATGACTAGGAAGCTTGCTAGAGCTGCCAATCCTTTTAAACCTGCCCATGCTGAGGCAAATGAAGCTAAAGTTCATTGAGTGGGTTGCATGTGTGGTTTTTTTGTATTATTATTCTTTTAATTGTTATTTTATTGTTGTTTTTATACTGTATTATAGCTGTTCTTATATATGTTGTACGCCGCCCTGAGTCCCTAGGGAGTAGGGCGGCATATAAGAATTGCCAAATAAATAAATAAATAAATAAATAAATAAATAAATAAATAAATAAATAAATAAATAAACAAACAAACAAACAAACAAACAAACAAACAAACAAACAAACAAACAAACAAACAAACAAACAAAGTTATCGGGGGAAATGCTATCAGTAAAGGAAGATTAAGTCATCCAAATAAAATGAAAATTTGGAAACCGAAAGTATTGATTTGTTTTTTAAAACTAAAATTGAAAATGAACAATCTATTTCAGATTTACACTAGTTAATATTTGAAATGGAAACCATATCAACATGTTGGGTGCTTTGCAGAAATGTTGCCTCTTTGTGAGGTGACGTTTGACACATATCTCAGGCAGGAGCTGACAATCCTGTTCATTAATTTTATCACTAACATAAACTTTTAATATGCATATGATCAGTATATGGGACTTTCAGGGCAGTTTAAAATGTCTGTAACCTGTAATTACTGTCCTTGTACTTGATTATAATAATCTGATTGCAATTATTCAGTGATTTTAATACAAGCCCCAAGCTACATAACAATAATTCAAGTGCAGTGATTGGGAACATGTTTCTGTTTGGCTGTGAAATTATGTTTTAATCCAGATTGATTCAAGAAACTTCCCATAGTTTTCTTCATGTAATTAAGGCTCACTTACACAGCAGTATAGAATAGCAAAACTGATTTAATTTAATGTAAAAATCCTATGGAAGTCAAAATGGATCATGAATATGAATTCCCAAGATCTTAATAATAAAAGATAGTATAAAATGACTGGTTTATCTTTGAATTATACAGATGTTTTGATGCAAAGAATTACTTAAATGAGATAAAAAAATTTCTGTGGGTATTGAATTTAGTAATAACGAACACTGTTAAGATACAGACATGCAAGTAGATCAGTATTTTTTTTGTCTTGGTTTGCTTATTATCTTGAAAGTCTGGTTCAAGATACATTCAGATCTCAACAAACATCGGTTTAAAATCTGAGATTAATTTGATTTTTTTAAAAATGATCAAATTGATTGATCAGTCATCTCTAGATGTATTTATCTATATCATCTGTATCTATATGTTCTATATCTATCTTCCACATTCTCCATTTCCTGCATTTTTCATCCTCTGTGTATCACTACTGAAATGCTGCTACCTACTTCTCTCTCAAGAAAACCAACTCTTTTGAAACCTTGTCATCCGTCCTGTAAATCCAAGGATCCATTAGCCTCCAGATGTCTCCAATCACTCTTAAGCAGCTGGCTTGACAGAGCCTTTAGTCCATTTCTGTTTGTCTACCTTGTCAATTTCAGGCCTAACCAGCTAAACAGCCCACCTAACATCCAATTTAGCTCCCACAAAACACTGGCTATTAATATTACTGAAAAACTACGTTTCCCAAATTTTTGTAATAAGTTTGGTTCTTTACTCTGTATCGCACTATTATATTAAAGATGTCCATCAGTCAGAAATATTCATTAGGATAGTGTATACTTCAAACATATTTGGAAGAGTATTTCTGACTGTCTCAGTACTACAAAAAAGCATTGATATCATTTTGTAGATTTCTAAATGTTGGAAAAATGGAGCCAATGGATTTAATGAGTCATAATAAAATTGTTTTGAAGTTGTGTTACATTTCATTGCTGCACATTCTAAGAAAACCTCTTCCAAATCACATCTACAATGCAGGATGCTATAAGTGGTGAATCTTACAGGCAGGGATAGATTTCTAGAATAAAAAGACAGCAGAAAGTCACTGTGATTTAGAAGATGTGATAGATCCCATTCTTACTCAAACCACTTATTGTGTAGTGGGCTTCAGCAAGCAAGAAACAGACCATAATTGATAAAACAACATTTATTGACTGAAAACTGGAACTGAGGAACTGCAGACAAATCCCTGTAATTTATATTCTGGGCCCACAGGGCCTTAACCAATCATAATACTTGAAAAAGCCCGCCCAAATATGAATGTTCTAAGTTTCCCTCCAAAACAGTTGGAGTTAACAGTTAGGGTAATCTAAAGGTTAGTTTCACTTTAACAGGGATTAACACAACTATAAATATTCAATACATAACACCACTATTTTATTCAATGGCACAAACATGTCCAGACTAAAATACAGACAAAATATCTTACTGAAGTGAATCAGGGTGCTGAACTGACCTAAGGTATCATTAGGTGAATGTTATGCTTTAGTCTTTCCTAGGAACATGATAATATAATGTCTGTTAGTAGGCCTAAGTCCTCCAAAATGCTACAAAATTATGCAGTTGGGATATATCTTTTTTTATCAAAGTATATTGTTTATCTCACTGTTTTTTAATTACAAAGTGCATAGCAAAGTTATATTTACATGAACATTCTTTGTTTTTTTCCAAACTTGGCATTTCTTTTGATAGAACCTCGTTTAATGTGTAAACACACAATACACATGAAGTATGTACATGAAGAATTCACACTTGTTTAGATCATAAGTTCCAGTGCTTTCCTATTTACTTCTACTGATACATACCCATTTCAATTTGAGAACAGAAAATAGGTTTAAAATGCATATTTAAAAGCCAACCTTTCTTAAGAGATATTAAGGCAAGGTAGACTGAAATCTCTAATAATTTCTAAGCTCTAATACACTATGCTATCTAGTGGTAAAAAGGGAAGCATTTTAAAAAGAGAAGTGTTCTTTCCCAGGTAATTCCCCAGGTAATTACTCTAAAAAAAGAAAGAACAAAATCACTTCAATATCTTGTGCTGCTGAAGTTTCTTGATTTTTTAGCATTTTCCAATTTTTTTAAAAAAATCTTTTATGAAGGGTTCAAAACCATTTGCTACTCCTGCCTCAGGTTCATACTGTCTCATAGTAACTAACCAAAGGATTCAATTTTTTATTTTATTAAAGTGGCATTTAAAAAGTGCATTTAGGCTTATTCTAAAATAAAATATTACCCTGTGTAAATTATACTGTATGGTATTACTATTCTCTGTATTCTGCTTATGTCAGAACCATGTGACTCAAATAAACTTTGGCCTCTTTATCTTAAAACAAATTAGATACACTTTCAAATACCATTGAGAAGAATCTAATATTAAGATATTTTAACAATATAAACAGAAAGTCTATGTTGAAGTAATTCAAATCAGCAGTTTGCCTTTCTAAATTTTTTACATTTGAATAGATAATGTGATGAAACACCAGTTTGCCACCATGATGATACTCATTTTTGGTGTATTTTTCCTAACTTAACTTATTCCATGTCATGAGCAAACCACATTATTCAAGAATCAACTGTGGATCAGTGTCTAAAAAGCTTTGATTGACCAAAGTGATGATGTGCAGTAGAGAACAATATCAATAGATTCATTTGGTGAGGACTACAACATACCGAAAGTTGTAACTTGAATGTAAGAAATGGAAATGGAAATCGAATTAACAAATTAAAATACAATACAGAAAATCCAGAAAAGAATAATATGGACATGGGGAATTGTCTGAAAAGATCCTGAGTAATTTCTTACCAAAGATTGAAGCAGAGCAATAAAGTTCTAGAACAAACATGAAAAAGAAAATTCAGTATCTTGCAGCTTTTAATTTGCAAGTTTTTAATTCATTAACTCAAAAAAGCTCTCCTTTTGAGAATCTATGTATATTCCTTTTGAATTTCTTCTCAAAATGAATGTTTTATACTCCTATATCACAGTTTCTCCAGGAAAGTACATATTTTGGTTATATATCTTGAGAAATGAGAAATAATTTGCTTAATCTAGAAATTCAGCAAAGGTTTTCCTGAGCAGACTCTCCACAGATCTTGGCTGAGAGAGAGAGGGGGGGGGGATTTTTTCAGTACAGCTATAGCACAATTCCTAGAATTTTCAACCTTTGGTGAAGTAGATGTATATAAATACAAATGCACATATATCTGTTATTACAACAAAGCATTTATTTAGGTACTAAATATTCCATACTCAGCAGCACTTTAGAAACCTGTTTTACAAGAGCCATGATTTATCATAAAAGTTGACAGTGGTCAGCAATTTTCTTATTTTGATCTTACTTTGCACTATAGAATATTATGCTTTGCTTTCAAGGTGTTATTGGCTAAAATGTAATGCAAAATGCAAGTTATAGTAATTATTATAGATCACAGGTAACACAGAAAATAAAGCATAGAAGAGCAAACATTAGTTTCAAAAGCAATGCTAGACTGCTTAAATTAAGATTAAATTACAGTTAATTGAGATTAAAATTGAGTGAAATGTGATACTTATGCTTCTTATAAAAAATAAATTTCTTTTTTATTCTGGACTTTAAAATGTCTACTCAAACCAGAAATCACAGTGTCTGTCTATAATCTGCAGTAACTTGTTATCAATATTGTTTAATTAAGCAATGTAGCAGGATGTCCAAGATAATTTGCTGGACAGGATCAGAAATATTTTTCACTATCCTTTAATTCATTTTCATTCTATTATTATAAAGTTTTGCATAAGATTTCTCTAAATATTCCAACACTAAAAGATAATATATTATTTATAAAAATCAAACCTGTAATAGCTGTTGCTATATAGCAAACTAGATGTCCAAATGTATAGGGAATGTATGAAATAAGTAATTGAAATGTCTAATACATAGTCAGTATAGCAATGTTTTGACATGTATATGTTATATTTGTATAGAGTAACTTAAGTAAAAACTTTTACTTTAAATAATTAAATGTTTTTGAGGAAGTAATTAGTGGGTTGAACTACCTATGGGAGACATAGTGCTCAAAACTAGGTCACATGATGTGCCATAAAGTTGTCTTTTCTAGATTGAAGTTGTTTGATATATTAGTTTTATTCTATAACAGTTATAATTTTAATAGATACGTATGGTGTTTGGGATTACTTATTAGTTTGGAAACTACAGTAGTATTGGATATTGTATGCTTTTATGTGCACAATATTTATTCTACAGCGCTGTAAAGAAGCTCATTCTCTGTCATTTATTTATTAAATGTATATGCTGCCCATGTCACTGTTTCAGTGAAACTGGTCTACTTGAGGAATATTTAGAAATATGAAATATATATGCTAATTGATAAACTCAATTGTTAAATGAAGAGACTTAAATATCATTCATTTATTTGTTTAACATGAAAATGGGTTAGATTTTGTGAATAAGAGATGCATGCTTTAGTGTTTTCTTCTTTCCTTCCTTCTTTCCTTTTCTTTCTTTCTTTTTTCATGATATTAAAAATTAAAAAGGAATAATATTTAATATATAATTTTTGTACTCCTTCTTTTCAGACTGTACTATCACTATGATCTTTTTTTCCCAACTTACTCTTCAGTGTTTTTTTTACATTAGTACTATAAGTGAAATTTCTGAAAACCAATTGAACGTTAAAAAAAATTCCCTCTCTTATTATGGTGGAAATTATTACTTATTTTGTACCTTGCTCTCTGTAAATCTTGTAAAGACACATGGAAGTACTGACTTGCAGGATTCATCAAACATATCTAAAATGCAGTTCTGATGTCCATGCTAATATTAATAACAAAGGATTTAGGGTTGTACAAAATTGCAACCCAGTGATAACAAGAAATGGGTGATTAAATGTGTAATACTATCCCATTGTTCCATGGCAAAATAAGTGGATCTAATGCATAAGATGACACTGAGTAGACAGTCAGAAGTGCATATATTCATAGCATTTTCAGCAGTTAAAAATATAAAATATTAAGGAATGTCATTTGCCTACTTGTCAAATGAAAGACTTTTTTTGTAGGGGGAAAAAAGAGATGCAAGGTGGGAAATCGCCTTGATGGTTCATTTCAGTTTAAATTACTGACAGGGCAAAGGTTTGAACTCAGCTTCAAAATATTTGTCAAGCCTGATGCTTTCTCCTGTAATGAGCCCAGAAGTGTGATCCTGTAAGAAGGTCTTATCCAAGCAGTAGTTCCACATCAAGAATCAGTAATTAAGACTTGAAAAGTATTATGAAGGTTTATTCATTTATTAACTTAGATTGCGTGATGTGGGAAAAGATTTTTCAATTCCTTTTTTGAGCTCTAATGAGCACATTTCAAGAGATTACTACCACCTCCTTAATTTAACCAACTTCTCAGCCACTGCTCCAAAGGAATCACATGAGTACTTGACCTCTGTAAGATTTTAAGAAGAAAAACAAACTTCATAAAACTTAATCACATTAGTTAAATCTGGAAGGATGTTTTAAATGCTCCTCCTAAGCCACCAATTTCTATTACCTGAAACCCATCAACATAATCCTTCCTTAGGAAGAAAGGAATAAATCAAATTGAAAAGATTTGTAATTGAATTATCCACAGTCTCAGGGCAATTAGAACCATTTTTATTGGACACCTAGCTATAACCTTGACTGTTTTAATTAGTTCATCAAGTCAGATAATAAGAAAATGCAGGGACATTTTTGCAGGGTAGTAAATTGAAATGAGTTAATATTGTTGATACTGTGTGATCCACAGGAAAAAAATGGAAGTAATGTGCATAGAGATAATGCAGAAAATGATAATACCAAAATTCATAGAATTTTTGTTGTCAGGGAAAAGGTTTCTACTTTAACCTTCTCCTTGATTTACTAATTTTTGTAAGAAGAAAATCATTTTATATGGAGAAGCTAGCAACCCACTGAAGCTCCTTGGCAGCTCAAGCTAGTTATCTCAATCAGAGTTAGGCTAAAGAGTTAATTATCAGAAATCATGATATTTTATCTTGACCTACAGTAAAACTGCAAAGGGTATTTCAGTTGAACAATTATATTAAAATTGTTCATGTGATATGCATGCAATTGTGATTTATGACTAAAACTCTCAGTTCTTCTCGACCCATTCCTTGGCAGATACACCAACCTCACAAGAGATAAATAAGAGATAAATAAAAACCCTGCTATTAGAAAGAAAAAGAAAAGAAAGGGAGAAATATATAAAATCACTTTTTAACTTTAAAATCTTAGCATTGTAAGTACAGCATCGAGCTGCCTTATTTACAACATCCAGTAGCTAGCTGTTTGGGTAAACTAAATATCACAGAATGGCACAGATCTGTTACAATTTCTCTAGGCTCTGAGTTTTACAAAGTGCATAGAATTTCTTATTGGAGAATTATTATTTTATGAACTTTTGAGTATCCTGTTGTATAATGTGATGTAGGCATAAAAGACAGAAGTAGAGGCAGTCATTGAGCTTATAAAGAACCTGCACATATAAAGACAAAAAAACACCCTGCTTTTGGCTAAAAACATTTATGTATTTCCTGAAAATTACTTGAATTCCAAAGAAAAGTCCGCTAATGCTTTTTCCTGGACCTTTCCTGGCCACTGAGGGTAATTCCAGCCATTTATCAGAAATATTGGAGAGTTGGTCCCCTCCAACTCTTGCATCGAAGTATCTAGATTTATTATTTTATTTTATTTTATTTAGGATTCTTATATGCCGCCCTACTCCCTGGGGACTCAGGGTGGCGTACAACATTTAAAGAACCACTAAACAATATCATATAAAACAATTTAAAATACATTTTAAAAAAACATACACAATCTTACATACATGGGGGAGACCAAGATGAAGTTGTCTCAAAACCCCGCCTGCCGGAAGAGCCATGTCTTCATGGCTTTTCGGAAGGCCAGCAAGGTGGGGATAATTCGTATCTCTGGGGGGAGTTGGTTCCAGAGAGCAGGGGCGCCCACAGAGAAGGCCCTCCCCCTAGCCCCCGCCAGCCGATATTGTTTGGTTGACAGGACCTGGAGGAGATCCACTCTGTGGGACCTGACCGGTTGAAGGGAAGTATGAGGTAGAATACGGTCCCGGAGGTAACCTGGTCCTAAGCCATGTAGGGCTTTAAAGACTTTCCTTATGTCTGACTTTTTAAAGACAATACTTTGTCCTGACCAAGAAAGTGTGTGTGTGGGGGGGGGAAGAATAGGGGCATCTGCCTTGATTTACGTATATGACTGAGGTCAGGCTTTCCCTGGTGTTAATTCTGTCTGAAATTTGCTTGGGCATTTTTGGGGGAAAGTTGGCTGGCATCATAAAGCGAGAGTTATTTAAAGCCTAATAGAAAAAGTTTCAGAACAAGTTAATAGAATAACCCTTGAATAAAGAAACTGGGAGTGATGGCTATTTCCTAAATTTGTAATCTAAATCAAATGCTATTTCTAGATATATATTTAGGCATATACAGTAATTAACATTTCAAAAATCTAGAAAATGTAAATTGTATATTAAAAGCAGCTTTGATTGGATTAAGAACTATTTTAAGATAAAAATTTGACAGTTTCTAAGTGTAAGCAACAGATAAAGCAAACAAATCGGTCAACATGAAAATGTTGTTATTATCTCCTAAGGTTGGTCTACATTAATTCAGCCAGTTCCTACAAGGAATAATAGTCTGTTTGACATAAGTAATAATTGTACCCTATAATTGGAGCCTTTATTGTATTAAGTCAAAAATGCTAAGGTACAGTGATTCTTTTTTGAAGAATACCCAGCGATTCTAAACACTAAATGGAGACAGCAGTGGCAGCACTGACAGGAAAACATACTGCTCAATTGAAAATATTGAAAGGACATTTAACATGAAATACAATTATCTGTTCCTGGATTGGATAAATCATTATAGCATCATGATTCCATACATTCCAGCACCTTCATTTTATATATACGTAATAATTTTCTTCCTAGGCATTGTCATCCACTCGTACCAATTGCTGTTACATTTTGCAGAGCATCTTGAAGTAAGAAAAATTCAGTTGGTTGTTTTAAGAACATTGAAAACAGAGCTCACCTTTTATGGCCCGTAGTAGACCATTGCAAGAAAGCAGCAAAAGGACAGCAATTTACAAAAAGTGAGGCAAGTACTTTCTTTAGTCAAAGCAATGTTAGTATGTCACTTACGCTTATTTATTTTCTGTTACTAACAAGCTAATATACTTTCAGCCAAAATGTACTGAAACTTTACCTTCATTTGAGGGGACACCTTACCTATGGCAAAGGCTCTTGGAAACAACATCATTTTTAACACTATTGGAAAAAAGAGACACGTTGCTGATAGAGATGCTGCTGTTTCCAGTTAATAATTCCCTTCTAACTTGCCAGCCCTTTTGAATGTCACTGCTTTTTTCATTAGGGGTTAGATGTTAATATTATGGGGCTTCATAAGGCTACAATTAGGAAAGAAAAACATACGAGAATGTAGAAATAAGTTGACTACAGTATTATTAGCATGTAATATTGTTGGAGAAGTACTAGAAAAATATTAAATGCCCACTGACATTCAGATTCTAGTGGAAAAATACAGAAATACAAAATCAAATGGTGCACACCTCCCTTTCCTCATGCTTTCTTAAGATAAACCTTGTTCTAAAATTCCATTTTATATGCATATGGCAAACAGGAAAAAAAACCCCAGCAGGAAAAGCCCTAGATATTTACCTTAGAACATATATATTGTGTTATTTACAATTTATTATATCTCCTAATAAGAGTATATAAATTTGCAGAAAAGATTCCAAATGTCAAAAGCATAAATAAGACAGGGGGTTTTTTTGTGTGCACAATTTATCCTGAAATAAAACTTTTGGATATCCTTTCAACACAGAAGCTACATTTTGCAAAGACAGTAGACTAAAGGCAATTCCAACACACTAGGTAAATTAATATCAAGCGCTAGGAATTCATTAGATTAATGAATAAAGCTAGAATTCAGAAGCTTTTATCTCTATTTTTGTTGATGCACAATCTTTTCTTTTAAAATCTGCACTACTATTAATCTTCTCATCGTTCTTATCACCCACCCATCTCCTCCCACTAATGACTGTATGACTGTAACTTTGTTGCTTGAATCCTTACAATTTATACTGACTGGTTC
This sequence comes from Diadophis punctatus similis, assembly GCA_023053685.1. Classification (NCBI taxonomy): domain Eukaryota; kingdom Metazoa; phylum Chordata; class Lepidosauria; order Squamata; family Dipsadidae; genus Diadophis; species Diadophis punctatus. The sequence goes on along the minus strand of JALIGW010000002.1, from coordinate 35,919,306 downwards.
CTAATATGATTTGATTGCTTATTTGTACCCGGACTAAGCGTTGTACCTTATGATTCTTGATGAAGGTATCTTTTCTTTTATGTACACTGAGAGCATATACCCTTAAAGATACCCTTAAAGAGTATCCGGAGACTGCAATTGGTGCAAAATGCAGCTGCGCGTGCTGTGGTGAGTGCACCGAGATACACCCATGTGACACCTCTCCGCCAGCTGCATTGGTTGTCCATTAGTCTCCGCAATTTAAGGTGTTGGTTATGACCTTTAGAGCCCTATATGGCTCAGGACCAGGCTACCTGTGGGACCGCATCCTGCCACATACCTCCCTACGACCGGTTAGGTCCCAAAGAGTTGGTCTCCTCCAGGTCCCATCAACCAAGCAATGCCGGTTGGTGGGACCACGGGGGAGAGCCTTCTCTGTGGGAGCTCCCTCTCTTTGGAACCAATTACCACCAGAGATCCGAACTATCCCCACCCTGCTGGCCTTTCGGAAAGCCGTGAAAACATGGCTTTTCAAGCAGGCGGGTTAAGACCACGGGGAATATCTGTGGTCTTCCCATGTATGAATGTTGATACTGTTTTTTAATTTTTATAACTGCTTTTAATTAATTTTATTATGTTCTTTGTTATGAATTGTTCTTCTTACATGCTGTACACCGCCCTGAGTCCCTCGGGAGTTGGGCGGCTTATAAGAATGAGCAAAATAAAAATAAATAAATAAATAAATAAATATGCACCAAGACAAATTCCTTGTGTGTCCAATCACACTTGGCCAATAAAAAAATTTCTATTCTATTCTATTCTCCTATTAAAGATCAGCCCAAATTACAGAGTCATTAGCTTCAATAGATCTCCTGCTGGCTTTGAGAATCTGTTGATGATCCTTCATTATATTTTTTTCAGGTATTTATGCAAATTGGGTCTGAAATATTTGTGTCTGCTGCACAGAACAGTGATGTACACCTCATTATTTGATATCTCTGGTATGCATAACAATATTCATGGCTTCACAAAGGAACATTCTCCCAAAGACCAAGATATTTTCTTAGGACAATCCAATTTGTATAAATAAATCAGCTCTTTCTTTCCATAGAAATACCTCAATACCCTTCTTAAGATTTAAAATATTCCAGAATGCAATCCACTATGATCTGGATCTTGGGTCCTGTAGCAAAGGAGAAAACAAAACAGAAAACAAGCTCCTGTAATTAAAGGCTCTATTTTGAACAAATATAAGCCTAGGATATTAACCTGGAGTATTGGATACAGGGGATTCTTTATCTCTAAACAGTTTCCTTTAATCTTTGCTAGCCTTTTAACATATGGCTTGACATTAATTGTACTGTTTTAACAATTACACATCTACATATGAAAAACAGTACAAAAATAATTTAGAATCTTAGTGACTTGGCCACTGATTATATCTGAAACAGCAATTCAGAGGCTTTAATGGTGTATTTTGGACTTAATAGAAATATCTGAAAATACATTTACATTTCTAGCATATGTTGGACAATTATTAAACAGACTGCTTCATCATCAGTATGGCCAGTTTGTGGATTAACCTCTAGCTTTAAGGTTTACTACTTTTCCTGACCCTGCTGAGTATTCTACTATCCTATGCTTCTGAGCTTGATTGATTGTCATTTGCATGAGAGGCCTTGGTCATTATAATAACTCAAACTTTTTCTGCACCAATCTCTCTGAGAGTTAACTTTGTGTAATACTTCATCCTAACAAAGTGGAGGAAAATGCACAACTTTATTATTATTGGATATTTTTCAATATCTAATTCTAGGTACCTTATTACAATTTTTTGGGGGGGGAGGGGGCATGGTAGAAAATTCTTAAGTGGAAATAACAAGTTGTGACCGTTCACAGTTGGAACCTATTTTATTGTAGTGTATATGCGCTGATCTTAGTGTTTAATTCTATTGCCACAAAGTGAATAGTCCCTAATCTTATAACTGTATTTATTGGAAGGATATACAACTTAAAGCCCTGAGCAAAATGAAGCCTCTGAAAGTTTTAGATATCTTCAGAGATCCTCTATTTTTTCTATGAATTGTGATTTCTAATAATTCAGAAAATAAAATAATATATGGCTATTTAATAGCAATAACACTTAGACTTATATACCGCTTCTCGGTGCTTTACAGCCCTCTCTAAGCTGTTTACAGAGTCAGTGTATTGCCCTAAACAATCTGGGTCCTTATTTTACCGACCTCAGAAGGCTGGAAGGCTGAGTCAACCTTGAGCTGTTCAGAATTGAACTCCTGGAGTGAGCAGTGACTTAGCCTGCAGGACTGCATTCTAATCACTGTGCCACCACTGGCTCTTTAGGTATTTACTCTTTAAGTATTACTATTTAAGTAATCTGAATGTGTGGTCAAATTTAGCATTGGTCTTGACCTCATCCATTTTGGTAGAATTTTTTCATATCAATTTTTTTCTCTTTCATTTGTCTATTTGGACATCTACAGCTGTCTTGAATACTTAAAGCATAAGTCAATGCATATTTTCTCAGAAATAAGCATCAGTATATTTAATGCAACTGTTGCCTTACATGTATTTGATTGCTGACTTTGCTAGTGTTGGCTGGCTACTGTAAATTTCAGCTTTTTCATTTCAAAGTTTCCAGGGATTCAGATTAACACCCAGATTCTATACTTTTGCTATTTTCCCTTTCATGCCCTATAATTTCCTTCTTACGATTCCTTTGATGCTTTGATTTTTCCCTAGTCATTAAGCAGCCATAGTGTTACCTCAAATGAGTACAAAGAGCATAGAGATAACTGAAGGGACGGCTGCCTGACTTGAATTCTAGGGTCTAATGTTAGAGTGACCTCTTGCTGCCGAAATGTATAACTACACATTTATGAAACTACCATCATTATATTGCATATAGCTTGCTGTAGGCTTGCCATTGCACAGTTGAGCAGAATTTTTCTACAATGGCTGACATTTTTCTGCAACATTCATTCTGGTTTTCCAGACAGAAAAGACTAATGATTGCTCCAGATGGAGATGCTAACAATGAAAACTGATATGAACTATTTGACTTAAACAACCTTAGACTGGTTGCATCCCCCACCCCTAAGTTCGGCAGAATAGAAAATAAAATACTGAGAAATCTGTGTTCACAGATCTTAAAAGGCAGCAATTCAATTCCATAATGTATCTGGCATTTGGTTGAGGGCCATCCAACCAGTTTCATCCAAGCAGGGATTTTACAAGTGTTTTTGCTTGTGTGTGGTTCCAATTCATCTACTTTCAGAAAAGAAATAGCATGTGTATTCCTGAGGCTCTATTCCAGTTTTTCAACCTTAGTCACTTTAAGATGTGATTCTGGGAAATGAAGTCCACACATGTTAAAGTTGCCAAAGTTGAGAAACACTGCTCTATTCTATTAATACTTATCAATACATATCTAGCCTGAGGCAGAATATTTAGCTGCTTCTCTCCTGTTCTTCTTGCTCACCTTCTTCTGTAAGATGATCAATTGCAGTTTTTATCATTGTGGTGAAATGGACCTACGGTTAGAACTCTTCATAGTTCCCATAATGTCACAGTAGCCCAGAGCCTTATTCTAGAGAACTACCTGGGAAAGGCATTTTGGTGACCACGTTACACCTCAGAGCCTTCAAGGAATGCTACTGGCTACTTTGGCAGGGAGCAAATAACGAGTATGGTTTTGATAAATCTATTTTTGCTACTACTAGCAAGCAGCAGTGATATTGTCATATGAATCGAGCACTCACATTTCCCTCAACCGAAAGTGGCAAATTTTTATAGATAAAATTGTTTTGGATAGGGATATGGGTATTCAGTTCTGTTCATTTATTTTTCCAGCTCTTTTTTAATTGCCCCAAAACACAATTACATAGATTTGAGACATATATTTCCTGTCTGAGCACTGAATGGAGTTCTGGCTACTATTTCGGCTCTCAAGTATATATTGCTGTCATTCATATTGATATAAAACATATTAAAGGCCTTAAAAAGGAAGCTCGTATTTCAGGATTCACTACAGGGAAAAAGCTCACATAAATTTATATAAGCCGAAAAGATAGGTAGACCATAAAAAAGTCAATACATATCATAACCCTGTACCACGTATCACAACAAGATGGGATGAGATTATATCTTTGATGACATGATAATCTAAGATAAATCTGTGATAAATCTCAAATTACAACAACTTCAGTGGCTGTTCTTTTCCCAAAATAGCAGGAGACAAATATACCAAATGCAAGCTGTCATGCTTTATGATCATCTTAATCTCATGTCATTAAAAACTAGAATAGTGCAAAGTCAAGCATTATGTGAAATGCTTTGGATTGCTATTATGAGAAGCTGTAATGAAATGTCCTATAGAAATGTCATCCCATTGTATGGGGCTGTCTGTATTAAGAATTAGATGCAGCATTACAATCAGACAAGATGGATATACCCTTATGTAATCAACTTTATCAATTACTCATCATGAATAGTTAATACCAGAGCCTCTTAAAAAGATATATGGCAAAGAAAGATATACTTTGCCTTTTCAATTATGCTTCACACTCTTTCGCCTATTTTAAGAGATGCTTATACTACTGTATTTTTCCTTTTAATAATAGAAGCCTTGCATTTAAATGATGTATTAAGTATGCCACAAGCAGCTCCTTTTCTTTAGTAGGAGGAGTTAGCAGTTCCAACATTCAATTGACCTGTTTCCAAATAATCTACAGGAAAAAAAATGAAGATTAAGTCCTCTAACAAGAGCAGTTTTCACAGTCTAGCATACAAAGAGAAGGATTCAGTAAAAAGATGAGAGGGCAAGCCGCATTGTGCTGGCTCACTTAAATCTTATTTCCAATTCACTAAATGTGTTATTTGACTTGGCAAGTGAGCTGGTATGTGTATTAGATCAGCAGGGAGCCTAATCAAGGAGATGCCAAGTTTGCTGCAGCCCCTCTGCACAGCATTAGCCTCAACTAGTGACCTTAAGCAAAGTGGGTGGTTGAACCCAAAAGAGAATAGCATTAACTTTTACTTGAAGTTCAGCCTGATTTGAAGTCTCCTTTTGTGTGGTATTCCCTTTAAAAAAAAATTGCAGAAAGCATTCAACAGAACTGAATCTAGTCTGCTCAGCACCATCTTCACATGCAAAGCTTTATAGAAGCTTGCCTCCATTAATGCTGACACATGCAGAAGAAATGAAAAGCATTAACTCAGCTAAAGCATTTGATTCTGCAGCTGCAGAACAATTCACTTTGTAACCTAATAACACAGAGGGTGGGTTTCTTTCCTTTTTTTTAATCCTGAAAAAAAATGTGAATTTGCTAATTACCAGAAGAAGTGATTTTCAAATCTTAATAGCATACTGGCCAACAAAAATAACTAAAAATAATAATGCTATTTATGTACCATGACAGAATAGGTCTTTGTTCTGGGAAATAAGATGTTTCACTGAGATCTTTAAGAAAAGACCAGGGCTGCAATTCAAAGCAATCTTTAGGACTGCACTGAGCTTCTGATGAAATGGAGAAGATCTCACTTTCTAAGTGCTTACAACTTAATAAGCTTACAACTTATTCATATTCATATATATGAATATTATATGAATATATATATATATATATATATATATATATATATATATATATATATATATATATATATATATATATATATATATATATATATATAATGAATATTGTTATATATATATATATATGAATATATATATAACTTTTTCAGGTATTGTTTATATAAAATATTCTATTATGATTGTAACCATTGTTAGTTTTATATTTCACATATAAAATATATTGTATTTTTCGGAGTATAAGACGCACCTTAGTTTTGGGAGAGGAAAATAGGGGGGGGGGAATCTACCTACCAGGTATACATCTGACTTGCGTCCTTAGTCTGTTCAGCTTCAGCACATTATTTTATCCCCTGGTTAGGGCTTAAAAAACCTTTTTCAGAGGGAGTAGGAATAAAAACAAGCCTGCAAAGACTTAGGGCTGGTAAAAAACTACTTCAAGGGAGTAGGAATAAAAAAATGTTGCAAGCCAGTAAGATCGTTAGCACCTCTTTAGGGCTGAAAAGACCTTTTTCAGAGGAGTAGGAATGAAAACAAGCCTGGAAAGACGAGTAGGAAGCCGGGAAGATCGTTAGTACCTCCTTAGGGCTGGGAAAAAAATGCTTCAGAAAAGCTACATTCCGAGTATAAGACGTACCCAAATTTTCAGCCTCTTTTAGGGAGGAAAAAGGTGTGTCTTATACTCCGAAAAATATGGTATTTAAACAAACCACACCACTGCTCTCAGGGTATCTTCTGTGAATGCAGATTGTTCTGTTTCTGTTTGTGTTCTGATTTTTCTTGGTGAAGTCTTATGCTGAGCAAGCAGATGATTACACATGCTACAACACAATCTCTTCTTCTGTCTTCCATATATCCTCAAATTTTGAAATGCTGTTGGATCCTCCGGAGCAGGTTTTGAGGGTTCACAGAATTTCCATGGAAAAGGAGAATTGCTCCCTGTCAGAAGAATCAGTAAACGTTCTGTCAGTAAACGTATTCTGTTGAATTTCACTTTTGTTTTTAATATATTTTTTTAATTTTATGAGGCATCGAACATAATCCCACTTCCCTCTCATATGTGGAGACCTTCTTATAGTTTTCTTTATTGGCACAACCAATAAAGGTTGTTTCTACTTTGATAAAATTAGAACATACAACCCATGGAGTTATGCATCATTATCTAAAATACAATCAGTCAAACAGTCAGGGCATTAAAAACAAAGACTCATTTGTAATTGGGTCCATCTTCATTCATGTAAGCTGGTGGTAATAGTAATAATAGATCATTATGCAAATATGTCAAGACACTATTTTTCCTTGGCCATTCCCATGTAGTGAAAGCTCCAAGCCACTATTCCTATTCAGTAAAAATGGGAAAGATCATATCTGTAACAGCCAGTTTTTGAAGTATCTACAACCTGAAGATTACATCTATGATGTCCTCCTTGCATGCTACCATGAAGAGTAGTCCTGCATGGTATGGAATTATAGTAGCAATGGCTCTCTGCCCCTCAAATAATATTTAATCATGTAAGGAGAATTCACAACAGGCTGAATCTTATTCAAAAATAGTTCACTTTTTAAAAAGCAAAAACTATGCCTAGTCTTACACAAAGAGCTCTCTACCAATCTAATGAGATTTTCAAGTAAGTTGCGGAAATGCCAGTTTCTGATATTTCTGGGCATATTAATTTTAAAGTAGTTGTTTTTCAAATATATTTTAATTTGTTCAGAGGGAGATCAAAGTTTCCACTGAACATGCCCAAGAATAACTCTTTGAACTCTAACCAATGGAGCTGTATTTATTGTGTATTGTTTAACAGGCCCAAGGTATGACAATACTAGATCAATTACATATAGACTTGTTCCAGTTGCTATTGACCATTGTCATATATCACTGCACTTTTTAAATATTTACCTGCTACTCAGCCAAACACCAAACTTCAGAACAACATCAACAAATGGAATAGAACCTCAAGGATATAATTTAAGTGAAATAATCATCTTTACCTCCAGTATATTTTAAGAGAATCCATGTTTCAATTTTATTAGTAACAGATTTTTCTGAATCGGAACATTACATTGATATATATGACAGAGGATTGAAAGATACTTATGTAATAATGTTGCAAGAAGACAGAAACATATTTTTCTCTTTCATATTACAATAATCACTAATTTTAAGTTAATTTGCAAAATAATTAAGACTTGATAAAATGAAATGCTTCTTCCTGCAAAATTATGCAGAAATGCTCAACATGCAGTTTAGGACCCAGCGGCGGGTTGCTTCCTTACTGGTGCCGGTGCGCTGTGCACGCATTTCCATGTTTCAGTCGCGCACGCGCTCACTCCGCGTGTGCACTCCCTTGCGTGATTTTGCTTCTGTGCATGCGCAGAAGCAAAATCGGGCTGAAATCTCACGAGGGGACATGCGCATGCGTGAGATTTCAGCGCGATTTTGCTTACACGCATGCGCAGAAGCAAAATCTCGCCAAAATCTCTCGCGCGCGCGTGTCCTCTTATGAGATTTCAGCGCGATTTGCGCGAAAGCAAAATCGCCCAAAAAGTCACAGAAAAATATATCGACGTGCACGATGGACCGGCAGAGAGGGCTCCGGAGCGGTCGCGTGCAAATTGCGCAATCGGCCGCTCCCTACCAGAGCTGCGTATCGGACAGCTCTGGCAGGAACCCACCTCTGTTAGGACCCATTCATAATAATATATATTTATGCATGCCTGCCACACATAATATTGGACTGATGTTTGTAAAATCAGACTGAATAGATATGGTGTCAGAATCTGAGATATTCAGGGAGTTTACATCCTGTTAAAGCCTACTAAGTTGACACCTATCTTGTGTGGCTTTCCTACTAAAATTGCTGGAGGAACATCTCACTATTTGGATTCTCTGTTACATGGCCAGGGTAACACCAAAGTCAAAGTCCTTCATAAAAAATTGTTGCAATAAAATGCCATCATGCTTATGGTAAAGTCATACAGTTTGTTTTGTTTGACAAATATTGAGTGACAGCAACACTACAACTTCCATAGGACAATATCTGGTGAGTAACATCATATGCTTGTCAGTGCACTGTGAAGAACACAAGACTTTTTGCAGTTTTCAGACTGTAAATTCAAAATGATTTTGTAACTCCCTTCAAGTAGTCATAGTTACAATACAATCCTATGTGTCTAGTTAAAAATAAGTTATATTAAATTCAGAGGGACTTTAATATCTGGTAAGTAGCTGTAGGAGTAAAGAGATCAAAAGGCAAAATTCACCCTTGTGTAACTCTGTAGGGGAATGTCTCTCTGTTTGTATGAAGTTGTATTTTCTGTTGCTTTGGGCAGCTAAAACCAATGAACATCAGTAACAGAATACAGTAAAATTTCCAAAGAAAGAAAAAACTTTCAAAATACAAGAAGATAAAACACAAAATAATGCAAATAAATAAACCAATTAGTCCTGTGAAAGGACTACTTTATCCCTTTGCTGTTGAATCTTTGGTTCTGGTTACAGTCTAGAATATAAACCATTCTATCAGTCACGTACTGAGCATGAACTGGGAAAAAGATGGCTCTGTTTTTCCATTAACAGGCATACAAAAAACATAAATGCCTTTTTTTAGAGCACGACCTCATTTTTATGAAAGTTGGAACATTAAAAGCAACAAGAAAACATATGAGAAGATGCATGCATGTGATAGTTTGGCAATAGGCAGCAATAAAACACTGCACAAAGTACAAATTTATGTAAACTAATAAAATGCTAAAAGCTGTATTCTACAAGAACTGTATATGTGTACTTGCATGTGTTTAGAGGGAGTGGATTATCAAGAGTTGATATGCTCTAATTTCAGGCTTACCGTATTTTTTGGCGTATAAAACACACCTTTTTACCCCCAAAAAGAGGGTGAAAACTTGGGTGCGTCTTATACACCGAATGTAGCTCCACCCAACCACCCCCACCCTTTGGCCTCTGCCTCCCAGCAATTTACCTCTTTGCAGCAAACAGCGCAGAGCCTGATTAGCACAAGGAAGTGATTATCTGCCTCCCAACTCACAGCTGACTGAGGCTTGCAAACCACATGCTAAAATGAAACTGAAATTACGGTAGCTGTAAGGAGGCAAATTGCTGGAAGGTAGACTGCTGGCAATGTTGGACTGCTGAAACTGCAAGGAGGTAAGTATAAATGTCTATAGAATGTTCAAATTATTAGACTTATTTTTTAAAGGCTGCTTTATTATTGTTCTAGACAACTTAACAAAATGAAGAAGCTTTTTAAAATAAATGCTTGATCTGAAGAGGCCCAGTGCTATTGTATCTTCTTTTAAAATAGCAGAGAATAACTATACTTCCAGAAAGCCACATCAAATTTAAAGATATGTAAAAGTATAATCTGAAATGTAACAGTGTCCTGTTTAGTATTAAGATAAGGCAGCTGAGTTAAACCCTGACTTAGTCATGTTTGGAGTAGATCTATTAAAATAATTGGGAGGAGTTAGTGTGACTACATTTAAGAAAACTTTCTGGCATTAATATACTGCCATAATGTACATTTCTCCAATTCTTTGCTATTTCTATGGGTCAGGCACACGTGCACAGAAATACACAGCAAACAGTGTATATCATCTGTACTGTTTGCTGTTTGGCAAATTGCTGGGAGGCAGAGGCCTTTTTTCCTTGTTTTCCTCCCCCAAAACTAAGGTACGTCTTATACTCTGGTGCGTCTTATACTCTGAAAAATACGGTAATTTCATAGTTTCTTTCTGTATTCTCCTTCCTCCTTCCTCCTTCCTCCTCCTTCCTCCTCCTTCCATGTCTAGATCAAGCTTTAAACTGCCAAAATGAAGCCACTAGATCAAGCCTGGGAAAACCAAAATATTCTGTGTAATAGAATAGGATGGAATAGAAAAGGATAGAATGAAGTGAAAAAGAACAGAACAGATCTGGGAAGTTGGAAACCTTTTCATACACATTTAGTTTGGAATGGATGATGTGACCAGTGGGAATGGGTGAGGAGGTTAAGTTTACCTTTTCAACAGCAGAAACATGCACTGCGTTGCATGCATTAATAACATATGAACACTTTGTTAAACACTTAATAAATTGATAAACAAATCAATAAATTTACTTTCTCTACTGACTTTATCCATTTATTTACTTGTGTTGGCTGAAAGTTTTGATAAAATACATAATGAATCTTAATATTTAATACTGCTGGCTTTAGTATCAATTTTCTGCAAGACTTATTGAACAGTGCAACATTAGAAAAGTAATGCAGTTGTTACAGGAAAATATTAGCACTTCAAGGTTCATCTTTCTTTGGGGGGAAAGTACTGAAAAAGTGTGGCTAGAAAGCTAACAAAATTAACAGAAAGGGTCTACAGTTTAGTTATTGATGGTTTTATTTATACATCCATTTTTAATTACTGTATGCTAATAAAGTCATTCTTATTAGATTATTTGGATCTATATAAACACCTTGTTGGACAGAAATATTAAATATGGATGTTAAGTCTGGGTAAAGAATCACACTTTGCTTTGTGGAGCTGAATGAATGGAAAGATTGATTCAATTTGAAGTGTTGTCTTGCTCCATCTTGATTCCCCCAGGTGAGGCTGCTGGGTTTTGCCAGAAGTACCAGGGGAAGTACCATCATTTATTTATTTGATTGATATCCCACTTTTCATTCAGAAGCTGAAAGTGATATATGTAATATATGTAATCCTACTTCCATTTTTCACAATGCTTCCTCCATTTTTTTCCTGTGGGGTAGGCTAGGCAGAAAAAGAAAAATCAACAGGCCCAAAATCATCCAGTGAGCTTCTGTGGCTGGATTTCTGGATCTCCCCAGCATCAGTCCAACATCTTAATGCACCAGGTTGGCTCTTAAATTATTAAAATAAAACAACACATAAAAACAATGTATATAACAGTGATGGCGAACCTATGGCACGCGTGCCACAGGTGGCACGCGGAGCCATATCTGCCGGCACGCGAGCCATTGCCCTAGCTCAACTCCAGCATGCATGTGCATGCCGGCCAGCTGATTTTTGGCTCTGTGGAGGCTCTGTGAGGGCATTTTAGGTTTCCATAGGGCCTCCGAGGGGGTGTTTTTGCCCTCCCCAGGCTCCAGGGAAGTTGGAACATGGGGAGCCTGGGGAGGGTGAAAAACGGGCCTACCAGGCCCACCGGAAGTCGGGAAATGGGCCTGCCTCTGAGGGGGCAGGAGAGGCCATTTTCACCCTCCCCAGGCATTGAATTATAGATGTGGGCACTCACACGTGCATGACAGCGCGCGCGCACACGTTTTCGGCACCCGAGGGAAAAAAGGTTCGCCATCACTGGTATATAACATTATATCCAGACTTAGTTTTTTTCAAATTACTTGATTTGTTATCTAAAATATAACCATAATGTGAAGTATGATGGAATTTGGCACAAAGGAATCCAGTATAAAATGTTAGAAAGGGTCTGTGGTAAAATGAGAAAAAAAATTGTTTCTACTAAGCTCCTGCAAGTGTACCGTATTTTTCGGAGTATAAGATGCACCGAAGTATAAGACGCACCTTAATTTTGGGGGAGGAAAACAAGGGAAAAAGGCTTCTGCCTCCAAGCAATTTGCCAAACAGCAAACAGCACAGATGATCTACACTGTTTGCTGTGTATTTCTGTGCATGTGTGCTTGACTCATAGAAATAGCAAAGAATTGGAGAAATGTACATTATGCCAGAAAGTTTTCTTAAATGTAGTCACACTAACTCTTCCCAATTATTTAAATAGATCTACTCCAAGGTAACTAAACTCTAATACTAAACAGGATACTGTTACATTTCATACTATACTTGTACATAGCTGTTAAAATTAATTAAAATTTCTGGAAGTATACATTATTCTCTATTATTTAAAAGAAGATACAATAGCACTGGGCCTCTTCAGAGCAAGCATTTATTTTAAAAAGCTTCTTTATTTTGTTAAGTTGTCTAGATTTACAGGGATCTCCAACCTTGGCAACTTTAAGAGTTGTGGACTTCAACTCCCAGAATTCCACAGCCAGCAAAGCTAACAAAGCTGGCTATGGAATTCTGGGAGTTGAAGTCCACAAGTCTTAAAGTTGCCAAGATTGGAAACCCCTGGCTCTAGAACAATAATAAAGCAGTCTTTAAAAAATAAGTCTAATAATTTGAACATTCTACAGACATTTATAGTTATTCACTTACCCCCTTCCATCCAGTTCAGCAAAAAATAAAAATCTGCGTGTCTCTGCCTATTTGCCTATTTGTAGTTAGTTTCATGTTCATTTTTCCACGTGGCAAACCTAATCAGCTGTAGATCGGGAAACTGCTACTGACTTGCTTGGCTTTGCAGGCTCTTCCCTCTTTCCTGCAAGCAGGTAAATTGCTGGAAGACAGAGGCCAAAGGGTGGGTGTGGGTGGGTGGGTGGGGCTGCATTCGGTGTGTAAAACCCACCCAAGTTTTCACCCTCTTTTGGGGGGTAAAAAGGTGCATCTTATACTCCGAAAAATACGGTATGTGGTATGGGAGGAAATGTTAAATAGATGCTTAAATAATCCTACAAGTTCAATTTCCAAATTCTCTCTGCAGGAGCTCTATCCTAGCTCCCATTTATTTCTTCCTTTGAACAAATTTCAACTCTTTTATCAGAACAGTTTGCTGGGCAAGCAGGCTGACAGGGAAATTAATGAATGTAATTACCTAACAAGGTGTAAAGTTAACCAAGTAAAATATACTCCTTTTACAGCTGAAAATATTGTTTTAAGAAAATATATCCTGAGATCAGGACTCTGTGAAAATGGAAGATAATTTTTTTTTCTTGACTGTAAAATTCAGATGAAAACAGAAGTTTGTAATGATATTAAAAATTTACTTGCCTCGTTTTACTGGGCCTTACTATCATGGCAGATAGAGAAGTCTAAAAACGAACCACATCAAAAAAAGTAAAGGAATGAAAAGCCACCTCAGATATGCTGAAAAAGCTGGTAAGAACCTCAGCCTTTATTCTTTAATTGGAAGGGGAAGAGCTTTTAGCACAGACTCCATTTACAATGTAGGCTGGCAAACCAAGTGGGCAATGCTCTTGATTTTTACAGTATCCAGCTGTTCAGTTCTATATTACACGGATCCACTTTCAAACTGAGATTTATTTTTCAAAATAGCTAAAAAAGATTTTTCACTAAATGTTTTAAAAATGAAGCTTTGACGGCATGGAATATTTGAAAGGGATAATCATTTAACAACTCTGCCCCCTTCTCTGCTGCAGGATAAGGAGCAGATGCTCAGCTGGTTATCAGCACAACTCTTGATACAAACACCAATTATTGATTTTTAAAAAATCTGTTCTTACTATTTATCATATGATATTCAAGAGGAAAATCAATTTTTTTGATATAAATATGCATGTCTTTACATTTTTCTCTCTACTCTTCTCACAAAGTTTCAAAAGGAAGGAAAAAGCTTTGTGAGGTGAGACATTATATCTCTCAGTTATAGCTCACATTTTTATAAAGTACCTTCTTTCATGTAATCTTCAAAGAAAGTTTTTTTTTAAAAAAAAATAAGGTCAACCAAAGAGCAATGACAGACAGTAAACATTATCTCTTCCCAGACCCAAGTTCCTGGAATTGTCACAAGGATAATAAAAAGGTAAATGCAAATAAAAATTGCCAAAAAGGCACTTAGAGTTGTTAATCTAATCTTGCGTAGCTTCTTCTCTGGCAACATTACATTGCTAACCAGAGCATACAAAACATTTGTTAGACCAATTCTGGAATACAGCTCACCTGTCTGGAACCTGCATATCAGACATAAATATAATCGAGAGAGTCCAGAAATATTTCACAAGAAGAATCCTTCACTCCTCCGCTCACAACAAAATATCTTATTCCACCAGACTTGAAATACTGGGATTAGACAATTTACAACTACATCGCCTCCGATCTGATATAAATGTAGTTCATAAAATCATATACCAAAATGTCCTTCCTGTTAATGACTACTTCAGCTTCAACCGCAGCAATACACGAGCACGTAATAGATTCAAACTTAATGTAAACCGCTCCAAACTCGACTGCAGAAAATACGACTTCAGCAACAGAGTGATCAATGCCTGGAATGCACTACCTGACTCTGTGGTTTCTTCCCCAAACCCCAAAAACTTTAACCTTAGACTGTCTACAGTCGACCTCTCCCCGTTTCCACTGTGCCTACCGTCCCTGTCCTACTGTCCTATTGTCCTCTTTTATCGTTACTTTTTACTTATGTTTATACAAACTACTACTATCCTATACATGTTTGACAAATAAATAAATAAATAAATAAATAAATAAATAAATAAATAAATAAATAAATAAATAAATAAATAAATAAATAAATAAATAAATAAATAAATAAATAAATAAATAAATAAAGCAGCATTATTTAAAGGGGAGAAATCCTCCAGGATCTGTAAAGAGGCCTGGCTGAGGATTGAAGAGGACTTCAGCAATGGGTCCATTGACTTGTCTCCATTTAAAGCCTCAGAACATTCAGAGCAAACTTGGGGGTGTGTTCCAAGGGAGATCTTAGTGAGGAGGGTCAGACTGGAATTGATGACATGATAGCATTATCATAATAAGATGGATTAAGATTTCTTGTCCATTTTATATAATAATATTCATTTTTCATTTGGGGCTTTGTGGTTTTATTTCCAATCGGTCAGGCCTCAAGTGCATTTCTCATTTGGTAGACGTGGTACTCTGCCCTTCCTTTTCTTCTTATCTTAAATTCCGCAATAAAATTTCTGTTTGGTAAAAATAGTTTTGGAGATTACATATAAACTGCAGAAAGCTTATAAGCTCAGATCTCTGGTGGGTCCCATCAGCACTGAAGCAGAACAACTGCCCAAGAATTGGCATTGGTTATCTATTTCCACCTTTCTTTTCCTGAGTCTATCAATATGGAGGGGAAAAGTCATGAAGTGACTTATTTTTTCTACTAGAGAGTTTGAGAATTTCACCTACTAAATTCTGTCTATTTATTTGCTAATAGGTCTAAATATTTTAATAGAACTTCTAGATAGCAATCCTACGTATTTATTGGTAAGTCTTAGATTCACTGGATTTATTTTTGATATACTGTAAAGTATAGAGCAGACTTTATTGTTAAGAACATGTGATATTTTTCCCATCATTTGGAGGGAAACATACAAAATATTTTTCAGCCCTTGCTATGAAGTTGATTCAAAATTATGATTCCACTGAATTAATGTAATTAGGGAAGATTACAATCTACTTCATACAATGTATTTTATAGTTTATTAAGGATATAGATTGATGCAGATTCCAGAGATTATATTAAAACTGTAAAGTGCCTAAAAACAAAATTATGATTTGAACATATTATGAATTAATTGAACTTATTAAAATGTTATTTTAAAAATAGTCAGGAAGTTGACCAGTCAACAGGCCAATTAGCATAATTAAGATCATCTAGAAAGAAACTGTCAAACATTAATGTTTTCATGTCTTCTGTATAGGTATTTTTCCATGATAATATATGTATTTCTTCATTTCCCCCAATTAATATGATGCATTTTAATGGGATCTCTATTAAAAGAAAGCAGCTTTCAATATGTTTTTAGGATTATGGGAAAAACAGGAAAAATGCAAAGAGATGCTTCTGGAATTCTGTCCAATGTCTTTATCACTGCTCATAGGAGGCATTTCTATTTTCTTTTGTGTAACAAAGTAAGATTTCTATATTTTGCTGTGCTTTTGTACTTCCCTTGATTGTACATGTGTGTATTTGTACGTTAAGAAGTACAGGATGGGCTAGATGTGTTCTCTGCTGGATCATTTAACAACAGGAGGAAGGATGCTGGCTTACAATGGGGTGTGTGTGTGTGTGTCTGTGTCTGTGTCTGTGTCTGTGTCTGTGTGTGATATATAAAATAACCTGCAATAGTAAATACACCTACAATACAATCTGAGTAAACATGTTTGATTTTGCCTCATGTTATATCTGTTAGTTTAGACTAGAAATCCATCTAAGTTAACTTTTCTTAATTTTATGTGTCCCACATCACCATCTTCTTCCTCATAGTTCTATGTTTCGGGTAGGATAAAATATTCTATGTCTTAATTGAAATCCCTGCACAGAAAAAGACTGAACTTACTAGAATGCAGAGTATGCTTAATTGCATGTGAAAAGATCTATCCAGATGGTTTTCAAATAATATAATTCTGCTTACCAGGAAATAAATATGAAATCAGATGTTATAATCCAAAACAAATGTCCACACTCATAACTGGTTGTTTGTAGTGACGTGTTAAGTTAATGAGAGTTGTATGTGGATCTCAATTTGTTTTTTCTATTTTGCAAATTTGCAGAAAGTGATTAAATTTCAAAAACATGAAGAGCAAAAAAGCAAGGGAAAAAAAGAATCAAGCAAACAGCAAAATAAAATGCAAAAAAAGAGAGAAAAGTAAAGAAAAAAGAATGGCTTCTGATTTCTTTGGTATAGATATAGATAAAAATAAATCCAACTTATTCTAAAATTAAAAATAGTTTACATCAGTGTTTCCCAACCTTGGCAACTTGAAGATGCCTGGACTTCAACTCCCAGAATTCCCCAGCCAGCATTCGCTGGCTGGGGAATTCTGGGAGTTGAAGTCCAGATATCTTCAAATTGCCAAGGTTGGGAAACACTGGTTTACATTATTTCTATGATCCTATATAATTCTGATCATCAAATCTCAAAATCAAAAATTACATTTCTCTTAGTTTTACACACAAAAAATCCAACTTAATTAACAACTTATCATTGTCTCTTAAATTCAACTAGATATAACTTCATTCCATACCTCACCCCATTTTGTATAAGCTCATCTCTAAATTGTCAGCTCTCCTTACTAATCAGCAAAGCTCTAGTAAATGTTAGCAAAATTACTAATATAAATACATAGTTCCCTTTTTATTTAGCCTATTCCCTTCATCCATCAAAAAGAAATTAAAAACTATTAAACATTACTAAAAATATTTACTTCTTTTTTAGATATCAAAAATAAATCTATTAGCCCACTAGACTTTGTTTTTAAAAAATACTGTCCAAGTTAGATAACCATTCGACATCAACTGAAATAAGAATTATTATTTAACCATAAACAGATACACCAATATTAATTTTTGCTTTCTTATTCTCAACCATCTTTAGTCCCATAAATAGAGTTCTGAGTCCAGTTTTCTACTAGTATATTTTCCTTTCTCAAAATTCTTAACATCTTTCAAGTCTTCCTGTAGTTTCCATGAGGTACAATAAATCTTATATTTCAATTCGAAAAGGTAATTAATCCAAAATGTCTTTTCCAGTTTTTGAATAATCATCCAATTGCATTTGTAAATCCAGTGAATCCATCTCAGTTGTCTCTGGAGGAATTTGTTCATCTTCAGTAGTAACTTCTGATTCCAATAAAGGATTAAAAGATTCAAGGATTTTATAAGCTCATAAAGGAAATATTTCCTTGAAAGTAGCCATCTTGTGCTCTGGACTTCAAGGTTTTTTTTAAAAAACCACTGATATGTAAACAAGGCAGCTTTCCCATGAAAAGGGTTCTTTCTATTCACACTTTCAAAAAGAAAAGTTATTTCTTTCCATTTAATTATTTTAATTTCTTTAGTTCTCAGCTTTTTGTGAGGCAAGCAGAAATCAATAAAGTTCTCAAATATTTCGCAAATATTATAATGTCCAAAATAATGAAAATAATCAGAGAAATACTTATCTGTATCTAAAAAGCGCCTTTCCTTTACTGTGAAATAAATTATATTAAAAAAAAAATGCATTAGAAATCTTGAAGGTCGGTTCTAGTATATGTAAATTTAGGCTGCATCATTGCTGTAAACTTGATGGAAGCCATTGCCTTCCTGTTGCTCAATTCTTCAGCTGATTAGGGAAACCTCCATTTCTGCAACTTCTGCAACTTGCTCAAGAGAAACAACAACCTGGAGCATAGATGGGTTGATTTTGGGTTTCTTCTTTAAATCCAGAAGAAGAACTCCCCCTTCCCCATGGAGATGGTTAAACCCCCCTTTACCCATTGGAACCCCTATTTTGCAAATTTGGGGGGGGAAAACCCTACCAAAATATATATTTTAAATCAAATATAAAATGGTAAATATTTCACATTAAAAAAGCACTATTGGCCAAGTAAAGCAAAACTGAGAAGTGAGTACATTCCTGTATTTAGTGCATCCAACAACGTTCGGGGTTCAAAATCGGGATACCTTCACTTTTCTCTGAATAGACTTTTCTTTTTAGTAGTTAAGTAGAAGATTTCTACAACATTGTCTCTTCCATAGTGGAACAAATTCAATGCATTCAATTGTGTTGGCTTTGTTTTGCTTTTTAAATAGAAACATTTGCCGAATGTGCATTGTTTCCAATGAACAGGGAAGAACAAATGCCAGGTTTTTGTTTTGTTTTGTTTTTCATAAGATCCAGGATGTAGGAGAAGGGGAAATCTGTCAGAATGAGAATGTGCACTTCTATTTCTAGGTACATAAACTGGTTTTTCCCATTCTTCAACAGATGATAAAAGTCTTTCTTATCAATTGTCAGTGTGGCATTCAGATTATGAAACTACAAAACTGCATTCCTCATCATGAGCTACACTGGTTGAAAGTCCCACCTGGGGAGCCCTGTTTCTCCCTCTCCCACACGGTCATAGAGAAACAGTTGTCCTCCCCACATTTAAAGCAATAAAGTAGGGGAAATGATATGAGAAAGGAAACACAGACACAGTTCTAATTTTCTTTTGACAAACAGAAGAGGGGGAGCATTTCCACATGAAAGGTTCTGGATCACAGCACATATAAATTTGCACGGGGTTCTTTGTGCCGATACGCATGATATGAAACATCTGTGGTTCTCAACCAAACATAGTAGCTAGCACTATCTCAAGGGCCTTGTCATCTAATTCAGCTTTTGGCTCTCTTTCATTTTGGGTTTGAAGACAGATTGCTTTACAAGGTAAAAGTGCCTGTAGGGAATAGCAATTTCCTTTTCCTTTCACAACAAAATAAATGTAACTTTTAAAACTGTTTATCTTAGATCAAAAATCTATTACTTAGCACACTAAATAAACAACCCTGTAATTTGTTGAAGAAATCATTGCTTCCTGTGGCTATTTTTAGGGTTTTTTACATTTACTGGGCAATTGGTAATGAGAGCTGATAGCTATGCCATTTGTTTCTTATTTTTGCAGTGATCTTAGGCAAAAGGGAGGGAAAAGGAAAAAGGAGAGAGAGAGAACATTTTGAAATACGAACTGCATTTTAATGTAATGGATAAACCACTATGTTGCCAGGAATATACCCAATATCCCTGCTCAATAAGCATGGAAACTTGAATACCAACCATAGCCCATGCACAATTATGTTCAAAACCACACGGAATGCAGAGATTACACTTCTGTGGTAACATATTCCCACAGACAGTGTCACGTTCCTGGCACATTTTAAACAATGCCTGTGTTACAATAAGTTATTGCATTGCAGAAATAGGCATATTGTAAATGTGCATGCTTTTTAATGAGGGATTTCTTTTATTTTGCTACTTTGATTTTTTATGTAAATATAAACCTTGTGTGCCAATTGCAAAGGCATTCTTGGTGGCCACTGAAAATGCCTTCTTTCCCCATTTTTTTTTTAGAGTTAGAATGAAAAGGGCAAACTTCTGTTTTCTGATACATGTGATTTCCATTTTTTGCATTCTGACATTTGCGATTGCTAAAAGCCTAGACCTCTCCATTTTCTCATTCTAAGGCAAGCTGAACGAAATGAGAATGATACAGTTTCTTTGATATGTTGCCTGCTTGTTTTTCAAAATTTGATTTTTAGAATTTTTGGTTTTAAAATAAAAATCTAGCTTTTTCTATCTGATGTGATGCTTTCTTATTTTTTCACAAGAAGAAAGTTTGTTTCTAAAGTATATCTTGGTGGATGAAGACAAACAGAATGCACTGTTCTGGAAGGGTCTTTTTAGAAGATAAAAGAGCTTTAAATTGGCAAATACAGACCATGTTAGCTAAGGTGAGGTGACATTGATCTTGTTTTCCTAAAAATACTTAAATATTACTCATATTTATGTTTACTGTTTATGTGACTATGACTTTTTCTGTGAATATGTTGTAACTTTGTTGCACTTACATATCAATTGAAAATGAATGGTTGGAGGGGTTACAAATTGCTCCTTAAAATAAAAGATAGTGATTGCCATTATCTGGACATCTCTTTTCAATTTTAGTTTGTTAATCATTTCAGCAGTGAAAGTAACAGTATTGAAGGCTTATTTTATCAATTTGATTGATGAGACCAAGTATTATGAAAGTGAGTGTGGAAGTCTGGTTGAAACCTAGAATTTCTCAGGGCAAAAACTCAACTAGTGGTTGAGCTTCAAGGTGAACATGTACAGGATAAAGGTGGCCAGAGATGCATGTGTCATGATGTCAAGTTCAAATGGCATGAATTATGTGCCTGCATCATTTTGAATCATTTGTAAGATGAGCTGATGATAGATATGATGTCATTTTGTCACCATCATATTTTTTATCTCATTCCTATGACGCTTTAGTGCAGAGGTCTCCAACCTTGGCAACTTTATGAGGGGTGGACTTCAATTCCCAGAATTCCTCAACCAGTTATGCTGGCTGAGGACTTCTGGGAATTGAAGTCCACACCTCATAAAGTTGCCAAGGTTGGAGACCTCTGCTTTAGTGGGTTTTTTACAAAAAACTTTTTTTTAATCAAATATAGAAATCACACACTTCCTTCACAGAGAGATTCTGGCCAGTATATAAGTAAAGACACCTTATAGTGTGCAATAAATATACTTCTCTAGTCTTGCTGTTCTGGGTATCTGACAGCCTTAAGTCAAGTGTGAGTATAGAATCCAACCAAGTCATGGTGACTCAAGCATCTAGAAAATTCTGCCAGAGCCTTGTTAGTAAGCCTGACACCCAGGCTTTAAAAATCTTATTTGTCATGTGATTGATATAGTTTTCTATTTTTATGGCATCTTCAGAGAGATTGCATAGTACTTTTTATGCTTGTGTAAATCCATATAGATGTCATTTATTTAAATAAGAAACTCAAATATTGAGTAATTAATTTATGAGAAAGCCAGTGTGGGAATTTATAATTGAACTTATTACTTATCAGTAATTCTAAATGGGTATGCAAATTGGAAGAACAATAATCTATACACTTGACATTTATAGGTCAATTTGCAATGATCATGTGAACAACTGGAAAAAAAATCAATATCCTAAGTTTTCCTGTCCCCTCAAACTTTTCAGAAAGGCATTTGGGCTTTTCAGCTGCCCTTCTATATAAGGGCACCTTCTGCATCATGTGTCAATAATGTCATGATTAATTTCATAGTACTTCCTATCTTTGTCATGAAAATGAGAAAACATAAGGAGAGAACGTGAGAGTTTTAACATTCTATGTTGATTCCACGACAGAGATAACCAGAGAAGGGTGCATTAAACCAGTCTTAGAATGAATGCAAGTATGAGGGTTGCAAATGGTATAATATACTTTTATTCTTGAAAGAACTTATAATGAATTAAAATGTAATCTTCTCTCTGTATATATCAGTTAAAGAAGAAGCAAAGAGCTCTCTTCCTTGATAAAAATTGTGAATCATAAAGCTAGGATTATTTGTTTTATTCTATTAAATATTCCTTTTAAATCCACTCACAAGGTCTATGATTGCAGTAAATGTTGGTCAATTCCTACAAAAGATTGTGAGGAAAGTGAATAAATGTAAAACCTGTGAATAGTTTACAACTTGGAACATTAAAACAAGCAAGTGAAGGCTTGATTTTTGCTACTGAAAAGCAAATAATTGGAACTAATGCAATCAAGAGCAGAACTGAAAAATCATCAAATGATTCAAAATGCAGATTGTGCAAAGAGACAGAAGAGACAGTTTATTGTACAAACTGATGATTAACAATGGCATAACACATTTGCCAAAATGTTTCCCATCTCTAAAAATTACCAGTGCCAGCAATGAATAAATTGGCGGAAACACAGAGTTGAAAAAGTAGCAAAAAATAAGTAAAAAAATAAAAAAATTGTGGGATTTCAAAATGCAAACAAATAAATTCTTGGGTCTTTATTAGACACCAGATTTAACTGTGGTTGAAAAGAAGAGAGTGTGGATCATTGATGTGGCAATACTAGAATAAAATATCACTAAATATAAAGATCTGATAATTGAAATTAAAAGATTATGGCATAAACCAGCTGTAGTGGTCCCAGTAGTTTGTCAGCACTCTGGATGCCATATCAAAAAATCTTAGAAAATCTGCACATTGACAGAATTTCCATCTGTCAGTTATGGCTTGAATCTTCGCATAAATTATATCAGTACATTATGACATTTTAGGTTTTTGAGAGAACTCAATGTGTATGAAGGCCAACACCAGCTAAAAAAATGGGAATTGTGATTTCACTTTTTTTGTATATAATAATAGGTTATAGGACCTTTTTTCTCTGTGCAATGTTCTCATGGAGTGATCTCTAAACTGCATAAATAGCTGGTTGCATAACAGTTTTGTTCTGCCTACCTTCCAGCTGGGCAACCCAGCCCCTTGCTGACCCATTTAATCTGTCAAGCATGTGCCTGTACTTATAAAAGGCTATTAAAAATCTTCCAGAGGAGTAGAACATGGGAGTGAATGACCGGTGATCCATTTTTCCTATTCATTGCATTTTTGGTAGCAAACACTCCAACTGTTTTTTGGGAGTTATGTAACGAACTCCTGCTCCTCTTGCATTGTGTCATATAGTAACATTCATATGAGATAGGTTATTTTTTCTACCTCCCATATAAGAAAGTATAATCTGAAAAGTGACACCTTGTCTTAAAGCTTTCAGAGAATTGCTAATGAGCAAGTTTTCAAGTCTGGCCTTTTCAAAATCAAGTAGGACTAACTACTTCATATGTGCAAGTTAAAAACTGCATACTAGGCATGTTATGGATACATCACCAACGTTAAGAGGATCAATAATTTGCTTTCTTCCATTATGAGCCAGCACCATGCAGATAATTGTCATCAGAAAGAATTGGTGATCCTGACATCAGGTGGCAATAAGAAATGAGTGGGGAACCTCACTTAAGCAAATCAGCACTAAGGCTTCTGTACTTAGTGCTAGACCACTCTTGTTTGAAAACTAATTGCATTCCTGATTTTATGTATTTGTTTTGGCTTCATTTGCTGGTTTGGACCTTGACCGATATCTGGCATGAATTCTACAACTGTGTCATCCTTTTATTATATTTTTCATTATTATATTTATAATATGATATAATCCCAAAAGACTCCATCACTTTACAAGAAATCATCAATGGTTGTCTTAAAATAATAAAACATATAACATAAACTTTGTTCATAGTACTACATGGTGATCCAAATGCCCTAAGAGTAGAGATCTATCTAATTTCCATTGGGAAGTCATTCTAGAGAGGCATCTCTGCTACTAAGAAATCTACTGAATCTCTTTAGATTAGCAAATGTCTAAATGATCCACATTCCTTAGTTGATCCTTCACTGTTGTATTAACAACATTATTTACAAAAGGAAGACTGGAGGCTGGGCATTAGTTTTCTAACACATCTGGATCCAGGGAGAGTCTTGTAAGGAGTGGTTGCACCACAACCCCTTTATGACTACCAGCAATGTTGCTGCCATCAATGAGAAATTAAACTCCTGGATTCATGGAATTATTAAAGCTACCCAAAGGAACTCTGAGATCTAGCCTATAAGGGGAGATAGCATCCTATAGAACACCTTGGTCACCATCAGGGTCACACATCTAAAGGAATACTCAATAATATGGCAAGATAACGGCCCAGTCACCACCCTAGGTTCTGCCCAAATAAAATCAAGATTCCTTTCAATGGATTGCTTTTACATTTGGCCACACAAATTTCCAATAAATTGGGATAGGTGACCAAACATACAAAGACTTTCCTTACTCTAAATCTACTGGAATTCTCCAGTAACTTTAGGAGAGGAAGCTGAAGTAGATACTTTTGTTATAGATATATGAAGATATGTATTTATGCTTTTATGAAAGCATCGTAAGATGCTTTCTAAGCTTAGTTTATACTTCTGTTTTCTAGATTGCTGTGCATGTTATTGCAGAGCAACTGGTCTGATGCTGAATTCATCCACATATATTAGGGGGAGCATAAACATATGTGTCCAGTACATTTGCTAAAGTTTCACTTTTTCCCACAAAATTGAAAATATAATTAATGGAACATTTTCTTAAAGTACTGAAGCACTAAACTAGCCTACCATTATGACATGCATATTTTGTGAGTACTAACAAACTTTTCAACTATGATTAATTGTGAATATATACCCCTTACCAGTGCAGTATTTTAAAGTATTTTAAACTTTTACTTGTTTTGTTTTGGAAGATCTCTTATAAATATGACAGCTAAACTTTTAAGGAAGTCTGATAAGGATGATATATAACAAGATTTCATGTAATAACATCTGGCTCCTAAATACTTTCTCAAAGAAAGATGACTAAGATTCTACACAAACAACAATTTTATTCTTAAAATAGGATGGATTCGTAATAAAAATCTGGTCTATTTGTTAGTTATATATGTAACACATTTTACATATAATGTGGCCATTATAAAAAAATATTTAGCAAAATAACATTCTTCAGAGAAACTTTTGTTCTTGCTGTATTAGTTCAAAAAACTGTTAATAATTCCTAACATAAATAATAGCATGAGACTTGCCAGGTCCTCAAGTTCAAGTGAAGTAAAATCTTTAGGAAGCAGGAGGGAACAGCGATATCATCTTGACTGATATTGAAATATTGTTTATAATACTAAGCAAATGAATCATATCATGACTCATCTCTACAGGATTGTGCCAAAAATAAGTAAAAAAAAACCATGCAGCATGCCTGGTCCTTTTCAGAATTCTGATGATGGCTATGTGAAAAGAAACCATTTTATGATGTGTACATGTATGTGTTTCTCAGAAATTATATCTATGAATAGATGGATAATTTTTAAGTACTTTTAGACTCTTAGATGATTAACAAGTGATTTTTGCTTATGATGATGATAATGACAGCTTTGTTTTCTCCTAACTTTGAAGAAAAGGCTGGTAGTAAGGTACAATTAATTCAGTGTAAGTTGTTTAATGCAATCCTCACAATTCTCACAGAAACACTAGCCAAGAGATATAGGCAGAAGATTGGCTCAGATTCTGCAAGCAGCTGCTCAATTTCCCACTTAGCTAGAGGTACACTGTCACACTAGGCAGCTGCTAAAAGTATAGGAGAGATATACTGTCAAATAGAAGCAATGGCAGTACTCAAAATTGAATAAGTATCAATAGCAGCAGCCAGGGAGGTGGAGCACAAAGAAATAGGCAGATAAAGGCAACAGAGACAGGCCAGTAGTTATAGAACTATAGATCAGATCTGTTATCAGAGTTCAGCCATCTGCTTGATGCAGGAAACATGGGACAAACAAACAAACCCCCAAAGAGATGACTTCCAGATCTCCAAAAATGTCATGGCTTCATTTGAACTAAGCAGGATCAGTACAGGTACAAGGCCTGAGTCAGAATAAGTTGTTATGGCCTCAGATTTGTTAGCTTGGATTTTGAGGTAAAATCTCTGATGCATCCATCAATGGATTGCAAGAATAATAACAGTTCTGGATCAAATATTAGAAGATGGAGAGATGCTGAGGTACCCCCAAAGGAAAAAGCCTCATGAGTGAAAGCTATCTGAGGTAAGCCAGAATTTCTGGATGACTTTGCAGCCAGGTCAGTCTTGACAAATACTAGCTAAATTAAGCCTACTTCAATAATAATCCACTACTTGTGAGCAATGTTTAAAGAGCCGAGATGGCACAGCGGTTAGAGGCAGGTACTGCAGGCCACTTTAGCTGACACTGATCTGCAGGTCAGCGGTTCAAATCTCACCGGCTCAAGGTTGACTCAGCCTTCCATCCTTCCAAGGTAGGTAAAATGAGGACCCAGATTGTTGAGGGCAATGTAAATATACATTGCTTACTGGTGTAAACCGCTTAGAGAGTGCTTGCACTGTGAGGCGGTATATAAATCTCACTAAATAAATAAATAAATAAATGTTACTTGAAATCCTATGCAACTGATGATTTGATTTTTGATTTCTTGATAGACCACCCTGATCTCTTGGCTGACTTTCCTGACTTTTGCTCTCTAAAACTCTTCCAGTACTTAAGCTGATTTGCTTTCTAAATTTGAACTGACTTTCTTGCAAGATGCAGGGCAGCCAAAAGGACTGAGATGGGAGATGGAGATTGGTGGGGGGGGGACGTCTAAACCAGCGGTGGGTTGCTCCTGGTTCGGACCAGTTCTTAGAACTGGTGGTGGCGGTGGGAGGCTCCGCCTACCCACTCAGGATGCTCTGCCCACCCACCCAGGACACTTCTGCGCATGCGCAGAAGAATTGCGCGAGCGCGCCAGCGCACACACGAACCGGCGGCAAACTAATTCGGAACCCACCACTGGTCTAAGCACCCTTGTGGTTGTAAGTGCAGGTGGGCTGTCAAGTGCCTGAATTTTGATCATGTGACTGCTGAGGCACTGCAACAGCAGTAACTTTGGGCATGGTAAGTTAATTTTTTTCAGCATTGTCAAACAGTTGCTGAATGAATAAGTTGAGGCCTACTTGTATGTGTTACACAATATAGCTCCAAAATTATATGGTTTTTTCAAATTTATCTTTCTTAAGCCTGGCACTTTTATATCATATCTGGTATTTTAATGTCACTGGAGATCTTTGCCTGGCTTAATAATTTATTGTCCATGATTGTATATTATAAATAGTAATTTAGTAGTCCTCACTTCTGTCACCTCAGTTAAGGTTTACTTTTCCATCCTGCCTATTCCTCAGAAAACTCTTAAAACAGGAGAAATGAGTTAACTAGTTTAAATTCAAAAATTTTATAGCCTAGCTTAGTTATCCTATTACCTTAGATGTCTGAGTGGTGTGCAAATCAATTAAAATAGCATAAAATATCCTGTTTTAAAATTCAAGTCTTCCTTATCAATATATGCCCTATTGGGGTGTTATGTAGATATAATGAAACTATTTATTCCTTGGCCTATTCTCATTAGCTTCATATATTGTATTACTGTTGCCATTTTCCCTATGCCAAGCAGAGATTTTACTAAATGTACTTCTGAATGAGAATAGAGCCTTTTGTGCCATAGCAAAACTTGATAAAGCAGATTTTTCTGGTTTTATGAAAGGTCTATTTGAATTAAAAGGCTACTCAGGACAAATACATGAGTCAAGACTGCTGTGTATATAACTTGTCCTTCATATTAGTAGGCGCTCTTTCTAAGAGTAATATCTGAAGAAGGCTACGCTTGGTTACTAATGAGAGTTGGTGCAGGTTTTTGCTTTTGCTGAATATGGTTCCTCTCTGGAAAAGAATATGCAGGTGCTTTCCCCATCACTTTGATTGGATCCGCCTTTACATCTTCATTGAAAAGACATGGAAAAGTCAATGGGAAATACTTCATTTTTAATCAATACTCCATGGCAGGGAGAGATAACTCCTTCTAGTTCTGTTGTGGAAGACCATGCTAATATGTAGAATAACCCTGAAGGGAAAGCAAGCAAATTACCACCTGAATGTGGGTAGCAATGTAGGGCTTTGATCATTAAAGTGTGCGCAAGACTTGCAATAATATAGCTATTTATTACCACTATAATAGTAAAATTATAATAAAATATTATGCCTTCTGTTTTGCAGAATTTTAAGCAGGAACATTTCTTTTTCCATTAGTTATACAAAGCACTCATATCTTGAATAACAGAGGGTGGTATTATTAGCCATGCATAAACACAGGGGAACTTTGCAGTGTTTCTCAAAGAGGGCGATTTTAAGATGCGGGGACTTCAACTCAACAGAATTCCCCAGCTATCATAATTTGCAGAGGGAATTCTGGGAGTCAAAGTCCATAAACTTTAAAGTTGCCAAGTGTTTGAGAAACACTAGACTATAGGGAATGTAGAGTTTCAAATTGCTGAAATCTGGATCATTTTAATCACTGAGAAGTAGTTCCTAGGTCACAGTAACCCAAGCTGTTCAAACACCCACAAGAATATTTTGTTTTCCATCAGTGAGCAAGAAGGAAGCTGTAAAGAAGGAAAGTTATACGAACTCTTTTCTATATATTTTTGCTAGATTTCCGCATCAAAAGCCTGCAGGATTTTGAGCCTGCCAAATTACCATTCTGGCCTAGATATATGTGTTTCATTTTTTTTCCTCTGGTTGTTTGGATAATAATTTACAAACACTGAGAAGAGTTTACCATATAGAATGACACATTAAAATAATCAGAACAAAAACAGCTTCTGTGATATAATTTGTAAAGAACAGAGCTTAAATAAAGCATGCACCTGGTTATGTTAGAAATTTTTCGGAAACAAGACTATTACAACTTGAAAGGAAAACATCTTTTCCTACATAATATACGAGGGTGAGTCAAAAAGTAATGCCATTTTCTTTAGGACAGGTATAATTACCAACACAGGAACATGTAGCATACATCAAAATGAAGCTGGTCCTCTGTGGATCACATCCCTACTTCTCAACATAGTCACCGTTTCTTTCAATAGCAATGTTCCACCTTCGAATGAGAGCATGTATCCTTGCCTTGTAAAATTCCGTTGACTGTTCTTTGAGCCACTTCTTCACTGCAGTTTTCACTTCCTCGTCACTGGAATAATGTTTGCCTCTCAAACCCTCTTTCATGGGGCTTCAGGCTATCATCTCTT
Source organism: Diadophis punctatus similis (assembly GCA_023053685.1). Classification (NCBI taxonomy): domain Eukaryota; kingdom Metazoa; phylum Chordata; class Lepidosauria; order Squamata; family Dipsadidae; genus Diadophis; species Diadophis punctatus. Next base: position 35,889,847 of record JALIGW010000002.1, on the reverse strand, counting down.
TGGCCCCATGAAAGAGGGTTTGACAGGCAAACATTTTTCCAGTGATGAGGAAGTGAAAACTGCTGTGAAGAAGTGGCTCAAAGAACAGTCAACAAAATTTTACAAGGCAGTGATACATGGTCTCATTCGAAGGTGGAACATTGCTATTGAGAGAAACGGTGACTATGTTGAGAAGTAGGGATGTGGTTCACAGAGGACCAGCTTCATTTTGATGTATGCTACATGTTCCTGTGTTGGTAATTATACCTGTCCTAAAGAAAGTGGCATTACGTTTGGACTCATCCTCATATATTCTGGCCTAGATGATGATGATGATGATGATGATGATGATGATGATGATGATGATGATGATGATGATGATGATAACAACAATAATAATGGTAATTTCATGTTAGCACAATGTAACCTAATACGATGCTGACATGAAAGCATGGTTGGTGACACAGTAAACCAGATGTTTAGACTGGATTTGTCCACCTATCAATTCCTTTCCAAGGACCTGGGATAGGTAGATATTGTTTAATAACATTACATATTTTGTTACAAGATATAAGCTATTCCAAGTAACGCTGCTCTTTCCAACTGACTGATAGTGATTTTGTCAGTGTTAATAGTGTTCAAGTGGTACTCCAGATGTTTTGGAATTGCACCTAAGGCACCTCTTACTATGGGTACTATCTTTGCTTTCTTTTGTCATAGTCATTCTACTTCTCTTGCAGGTTTTTATATTTTGTAATGTTCTCGACTTCTTTCTCTTCTCTCCTTCTGTCTCCAGTTATTGCAGTGTTCACTATCCAGAAGATAGGAAGTATTAAATTCCTGGCAAAAGGAACTGTCTGTTATTTTACTAAGGAGCAGGCAGATTATTTTTCTGCCAGACTCAAAGGACAATAGCATTACCTTCTTGTATAGATTCTGACCAAACTGACAGCTGAATTTTCTTTCACTGCTAATGACTAGATATGCAGATGGCATCTTTACAACATTCATGCTTTTGTCTACCAGCCCTTCACTGTGGCTCCACACTACTAACATCTGGTGGTTGTCTAGATTCAGTGTGATGGCATTTGCAGGCTCGCTTAGCTGGGAAAAAAATGATTCTGTTTGTGCTACAAAATCACCTTTCCCTCCATTCCTCAGCAGCCAGAAATTTGATTCCAAACTGAAAAGTTTTACTCACCCTTGCACTCTGTCCTATGGCCTCAGAAATATCATCTCAGGGACTATAGAATTCCAAATAAATACATAAGAAAGAGGAAGAAATATATTCCCTTTGGCTCTTTTAAACATATTGTGTAGCACACCCTATTTTCTCAGGCTGTAAAAAGATGCAAAATAACTTTTGGGGGATAGGGTTGTTCTTGTTTTTAGAACAAGAAACTTTTTTTCCCTCATCCAATTTTGTAAATATTTATTTTTATCAAATTTATTTGCCTCCCATCTTGCAGTTCAAGCGACTCTGAGCAACTCAGAAATATTTCTGAATACATTTTTAAAAAACAATATTGTACAAAAATATATCAAACCACTTTTGTCACAGAAATACAAGTCAAACTTTAGCCTTTGTGGTTGGGTTTTGTTCTCTCACACTTTTCTTCTTCTTTGTTTTCTGATTTTGCTCAAGATTATAGGTATCCATGTGTTGTTCAGTGGCCCTTCTGCTACATTAGACATAAAAGCTGTTGACTGAGATGTTCAGAAACATCTGTTTATCAATTCACACTAGATTACAGTTCATATCCTTCAGTGAAGAAGCCTTCATCCTGCATGTACAGTAGAACCTCTGGTCACGAACGCTTCTGACCATGACCAAATCTGGTTCCGACCAAAAAATTCACGATTTTTTTTCACGGCCGATTTCTCCTTCCGTCCCATTTTTTTTGTAAGTGCCAAATTTCCAAAATTAGGTTTGGGTCACAACCAAATCGGTTTGTGACCAAAGTTATGGAACAAATTATGGTTGTGACCAGAGGTTCTACTGAATATGGATGTGTGTACATTTGTGTGTATGTATATGTGCATAAAGTACATTTTATTTCTTTTCTTTTAAACTTTTCTTTGTTTTTAATATTAAGAGGAAGAGGAGGAGAAGAAGAGGAGGAGGAGGAGGAGGAAGAGGAGAAGGAGATGGTGATGATGTCAGGATTGCTTTGTTATATGACTACTTCAGAATGAAAATTCAGAACTTTTGTGTTCTCCTTCCCTTTTCTTCGCATTTCTGTTTTCTGACATTTTTTATGTCTTGGGATGGTTACCCTGATGGTTTTCTTTCTTGTTCTTAAGGTAGATATCATATATGCCCTTTTTGTTTTCTCTGGACAATAGGATATTCCCATACCTATCAAGGTTAGCCCACTAGTTACTAATCTTGGTTCATATTTTCTCTACAAATAAATCTATAACATTGAAAGAAGCTTTGGTGCTGATAGTTTTCCAATTGATTTTATCCTCTTTTTGTTACAAATATATCCTGATATTTATAGACAAATAGAATGTATACTGTAGCTTTAATTAATCTTGGGATGCTTTTCAAACTGGATAACATTTCTACCTATTTCCATGATAAATATGGATGTTAATTGGCCTATAGTTTAGCACTTGTTCTTTCAATTATTTGCAAATAGCCTAAGTTGCATTTAAATGGAGGCATTAAGATTGTGATAATATGTTGTTAATTGATGTAATTATTTTAGTACAAAATGGATATAATCCATCAACCATTATTTCTCTGGATACTGACAAGCTTTTTATATGGTTTCTTGGAGATTTCTGAAACAGGATTTGGTTTACTTTCACTTTCCCCAATTTTATATCCCAGTTACCCTTTTTATTCAATTCTTAATAGCTAATAATTATCTCTCTTTAAAATGTATATGGTAATAACACATCAAGGATTCTCTCATTTGCTTTTTAAAATTTAGTTAAGCAGATCTGAACTGTAAGAAATTGTGAAGCTATTAAACAAATTGTAACAGCAGAGACAAAACATAATTCTCTTGTATGTGGATGACATATTCCTTGATAAACCATACAATTTCTTGGCTAAAATTATTTTGATAACATGTGAATTTATGATCCTGTTTTGTTCCTCAGTGAATTGGAATAAATCAATCTTAACACTGAATCTCAATAATTTGACAAACTGGAACTGGAATTGGAATTTGTGTTGTTATTCTTTTCTTTATTTTGACATGGTGATTTTTGCTGGTTATTTCGATTTATTACCAATTTGAGAAATTAGAGAGGATGTAGACAAATGGTATATAATTTGTTTGAGTATTTGGAGTAAAATAAATGTGATGAAAATGAATGTATCATGGAAGTTTATTTATCTTTTAAGATGTCTGCATTTTCATTCAACATTATTTTGAATTTATACATGAAAAAACTCCTCTGAAATGTATATTCGTCAAAATATTCAAGACATAAACTATGCTGGGAAATTGAAAAAGGCGGGTATAATTTTCTTCACTTCTTTGCCTTTCAGTGGGCATTTATTTTAACTTCCGTCAGAAGACAACATATAGTATCAGAATTCAGCTGCTTCTTGCCACTTAATTTAAAGCTATCTTTTAACCCTGCCCAAATGCTGATAAGCAGCAGGACCCTTGTTGGACCAGGGAGCTGTTTAAATACCTTTGTTATAAATGTTCCTAATAGAAAATATTAGGATGTTGATTGGAGACGTTTTCTGGACTTTTTCAATGTGGACAAAAATGAATTCGCTGGTTTTGCTGATGAAAGAGGGTTGAATATTGTAAGAAGAGAACTATATAAAGCAATTCGGGGGTGGGGGGGAATGGTAAAATATTGTTTATAACTGTTGTAAAGAAGATTGGAAGCCTCTTCTTTAACTTTCTGATTTCCTTATTTCTTTCTTATCTGTACTTCTTCTGGCACTTCTTCTTTTTTTCTCCCTGCTTTTCTTTTATATACACATATTTTTATCTTTAAATAAAAACTTTCAATAAAGGTTTTTTTTTTTTGGAGTTTTTGGAGTTGCTTCATGTAGAACAAAAACATTTTTTCTTTTAAGGTTACATTGCATTATTAAGACACAAACGTTTGTTAGTTTGCTATTAAAAATAAAGGGAGGGGGGAGGGAGGGAGGGAGGGAGGGAGGGAGGAAGGAAGGAAGGAAGGAAGGAAGGAAGGAAGGAAGGAAGGAAGGAAGGAATAGCAATAGCAATAGCACTTAGACTTATATACCGCTTCATAGTGCTTTACAGCCCTCTCTAAGCGGTTTACAGAGTTCAGCATATTTCCCCCAACAATCTGGGTTCTCATTTTACCCACCTCGGAAGGATGGAAGGCTGAGTCAACCTTGAGCCGGTGAGATTTGAACAGCTGAACTGCTGAACTAGCAGTAGCCTGCAGTGCTGCATTTAACCACTGCACCATCTCAGCTCTTAGGAAGGTAGTTTAAACCAGTTAAAACAGAAATGGTAAATAAGAATAACTAAATGCACTGTATATTCAAAGCATCCAAAATAAATTAACAAATTAAGTAACTAAACATTCTTTTCTAAATAGACAATAAATGTAATGAATACTAGATAAACTTTATTTCTAAATGAAATCATGTTAAAATGAGAATTATTTACATACTATGGGATAGGTATAACTTTGTAGCAGCAAAATCCTGAGCATATATATAAAATTGTTCACATACTGAAGCATAATAAAGTATTCAGAAGGTAATTTATATTGTGATGCCAATAAGGTTGTTTCTATAACTGTTTCCATGGGTACAGTGCATTTCTCTAAAGACCATAGGCCTTTCCTCATCTCACACCTACATGCTTTGCAGATTAATATATGTTCCTTAATAAAAACATTATCATGCACAGTCTAAAAATAATTCTCAATTGAAAAGTTGGATTTCAGAGTTAAAGAGGTTGAAGAACACAGGAATCTCAATATCGCCATCTGTTGGAGACTTGCCTTCTTCAAAGCTCTACACTTCTAAAAGAGGAGTTTCGTATAGAGAACAGTTGGCAGAGATTGTGGGAATAACAGTATGATTTATCAAGGAAAGTACATCATAGACCTCCATACAATGGTTGTTTTATTTCATGATAAAATATATATTAGAATTGTAACATGTACTAAAGAAGTCCTAAATGACATAGGTAAGTTATGATTTGATTTCATGTCAACAACCAAGCATGACTTGTTAAAATGACTGTATCTTACTATAAATACTAAAAAGAATATATAAAACTGATATTCAGACCAATTGTAATAATTATTAAAAATAAAAATGTCCTCTTTAATTAAAAGTAGCCCTTTTTAATTGATCAACAAAAGCTTCAGCTTATTTGCCTATTCGAATGATTAAAATTACATATTTTTGTACACTCTGAATGTGTTTCACTGGACTCTGTACAACTTGCTTCTGAATGCACATAAAGTTCTGGTTTGTATTGGCACTCCTGCAGCATTGCTTGAATGCTTTTAATACAGCAATAGCGCTTAGACTTATATACCTGTTCACAGTGCTTCACAGCCTTCTCTAAGCGGTTTACAGAGTTAGCATATTGCCCCCACAATTTGGATCCTCATTTTACCGACCTCGGAAGGATGGAAGGCTGAGTCAACCTTGAGCCTGGTGAGATTTCAACTGCCAAATTGCAGGCAGCCAGCAGTCAGCAGAAATAGCCTGCAGTGCTGCACTCTAACCACTGCACCACCATGGCTCATGATAAAATGAGCCATGATAATATGTTTTGCTTTTTCTATCAAGTTCCTCCAACATATTATTAAAGTAAAAATTCATATTGCATATTTCAGAAATGGATAAATCTCTCAGGTGAAGTTTTGTTCACTTTAAAAAAAAATTCAGTTTCATGCAAACTTCTAATAGTACTTTCAGTATAATTATTTCGTACTGTTTGCTCCTAGTGTTATAGTTCTATGTACTTTTGATGTATCCTTTTATGCAAGGAATATGTTGGCTTTAAGAAGGATTCTGAGTTCAAAACCTCATAACTGCAATAATTTGTTTGAGTGAAGATAGGAATGGCACCAATGTATTTAATGGAAAGCATGACTCCAAATACATACAACAATAAATATTTGTGAGGGGGAGATCTTTTATTATGTCACTGAATATGGAAAAGTGCAGCTAATTCATACTCAGGTACATACCTGAATGATAAAGGAATCATTTTCAAATTTTTCACTGCTTCCGGAAATTATTCAGGAAAACTGGAAAAAGCTATCTGATCATTCCAAGACATAATGCATAACCTAAAATTATTCTAAGTTGTAATAATTTATTTCCCTGTAACAAGAACTATAAGATGTTATGTGAAGCTCAAGATTTTGTATTTTATCCTGCTTTTTAATAAGATGCTTTTGATAATGTTCCTTGATGGCTTCAAGATATTTTTGCCTAGCAACATCTGTTCTCTTCTCTTTCTGGCCGGTATGACTTTTCCATTTAATATATATGTTCTCTGCTTTGCTTCATTGACCACAGAATTTTTACATTTGTAAATATCAAATCCCTTGTAGTTTCAGTTATGTAATTACTTGTTATTTGGCTTATGTTCATTTCATAGTGAGGATATTATACTTTTAGTCACACAAACCAATATAGAATATGCATATGGATTGTATATTTTTTTTTCAAATATGTGAAAGTCCACACTTTCTCCATGGAGCAGAGTACAATATGTTGGTGGAAATCTAGGCTATTAAAAATAAGTAAAATGGGTTTTTTTATTAAATTTTATAGATTCCCTTTATCCATCATCATTTGTGAAAAAGAACTATTCCAAAAATTAACATGATAGTTTAAAAATCTTCATGGGGTAGCTCCTTCTATTAATGGATAGTACATCTTATTTATTGCTATAATAATGAAAAAAAATTGTGACATAGGTTAAATTGGAGTCAAGGTAAAAAAAAATATAGTGTGAAAATGGACATATTAGTCACCTAGCCAGTCAGCATGATTGTATACAACCATGATTTCTATCTTTTTAAACACCTTCCCCATAAAACATATTGATCTATCCAAACAATTGTATTTATGTGCTCATCATGGAGCAGCATGGAGATGCTTTCCTCCCATCCTTGTGACAGGAGAAAAGTATATCAGATTAAAGCTGGCATCATACCACCTGCATTTTCCTGAAACTTAGCAATGACTCAACATTACTGCACTCACAGAAAGCAATATTGGCTACTTTCAACACAGCAATTGGTCAATTCTGGGAGGAGAAAACAATGGCAGGAGCAAAGAATTTAGTTCTTCATGTCATCAGTTTGAAAACACAAACCTCTCTCTTCCCCACTGGAAAAAAAAATAAGTTGCTGCTGAGGTTTAGTTGTATGCATACCAATGGGAATAATGACCTTGAGCAAGACTTCCATAATATTCCTCAGTCAGCCAACCAACCAACCAACCAACCAACCAACCAATATATAGAAATTGCAGAGAGTTGTGTCCAGTATCATTGGCAACCATAGAAGCACAGTAACCAGGCAGCTGGAAAAAAACTATTTGGTAGCAAGCTAATTGGAACGTCAGGTTACTGAGCTCCAAACCTGGAAAACCTTCTGTCGAGCCTCAATGCAGGGCTTGACCTGGGGGGGAGCGGGAGATGCAGGGGCGAGCACACAAAGACCAGAGACGCACGGTCTGGAAGGCGAGGGGCGTTTACAATACAGCTTCCTGGCGACGGCGGATGACATCACATCAGCTGGTGCACAGCAGAGGACCAGGCAGGCTGTTTGCATCGAGCCGTTTGCATCGAGCTGACAAACAGCTGATGGGGGAGGGCTAGAGCACCAGATGGTGGTTTGGTGAGGGGGGTGGTTCAAAGTGTTATAAAAGGCGCTGAGAAGCAGAAACCCTCAGCGCTGACTTTATCCTATTATGGTGGGGTATGGACTGAGCACTGGCTTGTAGCAAGAATAAACCATACATCACAACAACAAGGATTGGACCTGTGATTTCTTGTGTTTTGTCTGCACAAGTCTGGCTTAGCCAGGCCGAGACCTTCTGTACATCAGATTTTTAAAAACTAATTAATTAATATGCTACCTCTGTCACTACCCAGAGTGACTCTGGGCAGCTTTTGATTTTGATCCTGTCCAAATATTCTTTCATTCTTATCCAAGAGTTTTTGAAATGATTTCCTAAACGATTTCCAAAGAAGTTCACTAAGCACAAATTTCCAAACAGGAGCAAGTATACTAGGATAGGACCAAAAGCAAACTGGAATTACCTTATGGCTTGCCATGTATAAAGTTCAATGCAGTGCCATGCATTAAAGACACTCCTGGTGAATATTAAACGCAAACCCAGAAAAATATCGAGAGGCTGGATATCTCTCAATAATCACTGGGTATAAGCTGAAATGCTATATTTTAGAAAGTTCCAGAAGTTTTGTCCAGCAGAACAACCTTGAACAGCTCAAGCTTAGCCTATCACTTTTGTTTATGACAGCAAGCATCATCCGCCCTCTCTTTTTCACTTTCTGACAGCTATTAAAGCCATTGGACTGCAGGGCCAACATAAAAGGTAGTAACCTTAAGAAAGATACAAGATTATTTTAAATCATTTTGCAGACATGGCCTAAGGGGTTGTGAGTGAGATAGAGAGAGCAAGAGACAGAGAGACAGAGAGAGAGAGAGACAGAGAAACAGAGAGAGAAAGTGTGTGTGTGGAGGGGCTTTAAGTTCAAGAGAAAAGATGACAATTTCATTCCTCAAATTTCCCATTCTGGAACAAAAATAATGTTATTTCAGTATCGGATAAGATGGAGCAGAGGCCGCTCCATGCTTTCTTCTTTCTGAAAGTGAATAGTCATTATTTGTGGTGTTGTTTGCTATCAAAGAACAAACAGACTAGCATGCAAACTAGTAACCTGTTCTGACCTTCTACTCTTTAGTCCCCAGGGAAGCCTTTTAAAGAGAAAACTATTGATTTTTTTTACATCAGACAGTTATATATCACAACTAGTAGTAAATTGTCCATGATTCCCTGTATTATGTTCCCCAGGGAGCCTTCTGTAAGAGGAAACCAATGATTTTGACTTTTCAGCGTGTGAATTTGTGCTTAAATTATCTATTTTATGGTCTTAGTCTGTACAGCACCTGGAACAGAAAAAAAAGGCGTATGGGGGGAAGTTACCTAATGTCAAATACTCCTGAGTGAGATGCTTCTTTACTTTGCTATCGAACAGAAAATGCATTTGTTATAATATATTTATATTGCTATTTCAGTCTCGGCCAATCAACAGACTGCTAATTCCTGTTTTTTTGTACTCTTCATTTTCAAACTGAAATGTCAATAAATTTTAGTCCCATTTAAAAAAAAAGAATGTAAAAAGAGAGGTATAGATCAGAATTTGGCAGGTATGACAGGTGAGGTGGCAACAGATTGAGTGAACTGCAAGAAGGGATACAAAAGTAAAACCAACACACAAAAAATGAGCTCTGTGTGTACTCTTTAATGATAGGTTGAATTAAAGAGAATGGTGAGAGAAAGGCTCAGTTACCATCATGTTAATCAGCACACAAACAAAATTCCTTCCTTCCTTTTCAAGTGCCATTGAAAATAGATGACAACTAAGAAGAAAGTTGAAGGCAAATGAAACTTTGGGAGCAATAATGCACAATGAGAGGATCCATAGTGCATTTGACTCCTTCACAGTTTTTGCTTTAGCTTCCAGTTTTCCTCCAAAAGTTATAAAATTATGACTTTTTCAAATGTAACACAAAGGACAAAAATTCTGGCACTTCTAGATTGCCCCTCATGATGTCATCAAATATAAAGGGTAAATCTGGAACAAAAATATGCTCTACATAGTTTTTATAAGTCATACAGGAGCGTGGATTTGAACGCAGCACTTTCTGGAGAAGAAAGCTGTGCAGAGGAATTTCTACAGAGGGATTATTGAGTCTGTCATCTGCACCTCTATAACTGTCTGGTTTGGTTCTGCAACCCAACAAGATAGACACAGACTTCAGAGGATAATTAGAACTGCAGAAAAAACAATTGCTATCAACCATAACCATTGAGGACCTGTATACTGCACAAATCAAAAAGAGAGCTGTGAAAATATTTACAGACCCCTCACATCCTGGACACAAACTGTTTCAATTTCTACCCTCAAAACGATGCTATAGAGCACTGCACACCAGAGCAACTAGACACAAGAACAGTTTTTTTCCCGAACGCCATCACTCTGCTAAACAAATAATTCCCTCAACACTGTCAAACTATTTACTAAGTCTGCATTACTATTAATCTTCTCATCGTTCCCATTACCCATCTCCTCCCACTAATGACTGTATGGCTGTAACTTTGTAGCGTGTATCCTTACAATTTATATTGACTGGTTCCTAATATGATTTGATTGCTTATTTGTACCTGGACTATCATTAAGTGTTGTACCTTATGATTCTTGATGAATGTATCTTTTCTTTTATGTACACTGAGAGCATATGCACCAAGACAAATTCCTTGTGTGTCCAATCACACTTGGACTTCTATTCTATTCTATTCTATTCTATTCTATTCTATTCTATTCTATTCTATTCTATTCTATTCTATTCTATTCTATTCTATTCTATTCTATGAAATATCCTGAAGTGGCTTGGGCCATGTTGCTCCAGAAGATTCATAATGGCAGTTTCTTTTTCTCTAATAACTAAAGTGGGACACACATTGTTAGGAAGAGAATTACTCTCCTCAGAGGCGATGGATCGGGCTTCCCTTTTGAAGACATTGTTACTTAGAAAATAAAGCCCGAGATTCAAATACTAATAAACAAAATATTTATTTCAGTAGAAAAATAATAAAGAATTCTTATTAGGACTACATTGTATCGGCTAAGAAAATAAATCACTTCTACCTTGGTAGAAATGGCGATGAGAAAGGAAAGGAGTTGACCTCAGGAATGTAGACATGCGTAGAAGAATATATCATACGTCTGTCTGACCATAGATATAATAACACAGTAGAACATAGAGATGCATAAACTGACAATATTCACATCGTGACACCCCTTCTTTGTCAGTTGGGCTAATATAATGTGTCACTCAACACACAGTAAATATCTTAAGTAATCATGCTGAGCAATAGGTAATGGTTTGTTCAGAATGTCAGCTATCTGATATTTTGTTGGCACATATTCTAACTTTATGAGACCTTGTCTTACTGACTCTCTAACATTCTTGTAACGTATGTCAATGTGTCTGGACCTTGAACCTGTGAAGTGAGTCCTGGAAATGTAAACTACTGATTGATTGTCTTCCATCACAGTGATCGGTTTTTCGGGCTTCGTCCAGATATCTGTAACTAAGGCATCGAACCAGGTTAAAAAGTTACATGCATCAGACACACATGCATACTCTGCTTCAGTTGATGAGCAGGAAATAAAACTTTGTTTTCTTACGTTCCAGTAAACTGGACATCCATTCAGGAACACTATGTAACCTGATGTGCTTTTTCTTGATTCTTTATCACTTGCCCAATCTGCATCTGTATAACAATACATGTCAGCAAAATCTATATGTTCTGGTTCTAGCTTCAATTTGAATTGTTTTGTGTGTATCAAGTATCTCAATAACTTCTTAATACATGACCAGTGAAACTCTGTTGCTTTGCCTACATGTCTTGAAAGTAAATTAACACTAAGTGCTATGTCTGGTCTAGTCCATCCACTAATGTAAAGTAGTGAACCAATTACTGAACGATAAAGTGTTTGATCCTTGAACTCAGGACTATATGCATCTTTCAAATTGTGAAAATCAGTTTGCATAGGTGTTTGTGTAGGCGTTGCATCTGTCATGTTGCATTGATGCAAAAGTTGGTCTATCTTAGCTTCTTGTGAAAGGCTAAACCCCTTCTGTGTCTTTTCAATGTGAACTCCTAAATATTCATTGATGTGTCCTAATGATTTCAATGTGAAGTATTTCTGCAAACCTTTAACAAAATTCTCACTCATGCGTTTGTTTGGACCAATGTAAACAATGTCATCAACATAAACAAGAACAATTTCATTAATATTTCCATACCTTTTTGTGAACACGCATTCATCAGTGTCGGACTTAATAAAGCCCATTGAATTTAGTTTGTCTTTTAGACATGTGTACCACATCAGACCTGATTGTTTCAGACCATAGAGACTTTTGTTTAGGAACCAGGTGTCCCCTTCTCGGTCCCGGAAGCCGGGAGCGGACCTGACGTAGATTTCTTCATCTAGATCAGCATGTAGGTAAGCTGTTTCAACATCAAATTGGAAAACTTCAAGTCCAAGGATAGAAGCAGTGGTTAGAGCAATTTTCACACTTTCAGTTCGCACTGTAGGTGAGTAAGTGTTTGTGTAATCTTCAGGATAGCTTTGTGCGAAACCCTGTGCGACAAGTCTTGCTTTGTATAATAATTCACCATCTGGCTTTTGTTTGATTTTGTAGACCCATCTTGTGCCAATGACTTTTTTGTGTGTTGGAGGTGTTGCAGATGTGTATACTTTGAGTTTCTGCAAACTATCCATCTCAACTTGCATGGCTTCATACCATTTTTGTTGTTCATCTTCAGAAAGATATTTAATTTGTGAAAAGTTCTCCGGTGGGAGTGTAACATTACAGATCAATGGCGATGGTGTGTTTGTCAATTGCATTGTGTATCTCTTTGGTGGAATACCTTTTGTAGTTCTCTTGGAACGTCTCGGGACGATTGTCCAGTCATCTTTCTTGTTGTCCACATCTCCATCAGCGTCGCTAGCTTCAGCATCCACGGCGTTGTAGGATGGGATATCAGGTGATGAACGTTGGTCATCTGGTTGCACTGTATCAACAATTTCAGTTCTAGGGAAATAAACTCCAGGGTCATTAGAATGTATCCTGGACCAATCTGTATCTTCTTCAAAATTAGCTGAATTAGAAATTGTTATCGTATTGTGAGAGTCAATGAATCTTCCCCATTTAGAATTGCTATCAACACCCATATATCTCAGTCTCTTTGCTACTGGGCCACCTTTTCTTCTTTGGGCCAATGGAATGTTGACCATGGCATATGAACCAAAAATGTGTAAGTGTCTAAGATCTGGCTGGTGGCCATATAACATGTAGAAGGGTGTTTGGTCAATGACACTGCTCCATGTACGATTGACAATGTAATTTGCATAATGAACTGCTTCGCCCCAAAATGAGTGTTTGAGATTGGCATCTTCTAGGAGGCAGCGCATCATGGTTTGGAGGACCCCTTGCCGTCTTTCTGCCACTCCGTTGTGAGCCGGAGTGTATGGGGCAGATGTTTGGTGTAGGATACCGTTTCGTCGCATCCAATCCTGGAAACGTTGAGACGTGAACTCGGCACCACGATCACTCTGGATTCTCCGGATTCTCACTCCGTGTTGATTGTAAATTTGAACTGCAAAGTCTCTAAAGGTCTGAAAGACTTCAGATTTTTCTTTCATTAGAAAGACATAACCATATCTAGAATGATTATCAACAATAGTTAAGAAATACTTTTTACCGCCAATAGTTGGACCATAAGGACCCACAATATCAGTATGAACCAAATCAAAAATGCGTGTTGACTTACGTGTGGCATGTTTTGGAACAGCTGCTGCCCTCGATTTTGCCTTTTTGCAAACTGCACAATCTAGATGTACCTTACATCCTTTGAAATTCAAACCTTGTGTGAAAAATGGCATTTTTTTAAGGACCTCAAAGCTTGGATGGCCTAATCTTCTGTGCCATCTATGAATACACCTGTCATGTAAACGAAAACCTGTAAGTGGGGTTGCAGCATTAACATTAACATTAGGAACCTTAGGTTTGATTACCTGTTGCTTTGTGGCTTTAAGAGCCTTTGGAGTATTCACAGGATCTCTCTCTGGGGTATCTCTCTCTGGGCCTGTGATATTATCTATTGAGATTTTTATACTTGCCTGAATTTGAGGTTCTGCCTTTGGCCTCAAATAGTAGACCTGACCAATCACAATTGTGTCAGCAACAATATGACCATCTTTAAAAATATAACTGGCGTTACCTAAATGAAGGACATAAAAATGCAAAACAGCAGATAAATGATTCTGACTAAGCAAATTACAATTAGCTGTAGGAATATAATAAACATCAGGTACGAGGGTACCTAACTCTTCAATAAAAACAGTCCCTTTTCCTTCAACTTTGAAAGGGTGGCCACCAAATGCATACAGTTCACGATATTCTGGTTCAGGCTCATGTAGCTCTTTGAAAAGTTCTTTTCTGTAAGTAATGTGAACAGCCGCTCCACTATCGAGAGTCCACAAAAGGGAGCGGTCATATTTCTTTGGCTGTGTATCATTGGTGATTGCTAGCATGGTGTGTGGAGGTGGGAAATCACGCCTCGGACCGGGTCGGCGCTGTCCTCTGCCTCTGCTGCCTCTGGGTGCTTTTCCTCTGGGCTGGTACTGGTCCCTGTAATCTTTTCCTCTGGGCTGGTACTGGCGTCTGTAATCTTTTCCTCTGGGCTGGACAGGAACTTGAGTGCGTTGCAATTTAAAACAATTTCTGCTTGTATGACCCACACGGTCGCAATATTGGCATCTTAGTACCTTTTGTGGAGAATTCTGGATTATATCAAAAGTGCCCTCAGGACGAAGCAAAGTAGTTATATCAGTGGCCCAGGCTTTATAGTTCTGTCCCGATTGCTTTAATTTTGCGTCGCCAACCAATGGAACAATTTGTGACTGTTGGGCGACTGTTGGGGCCTGCACTGGTGCAGCCTGTGAAATCACTTGTGGCACGGCTTGGGCCTGAGCAGGCGGAGCTGCCTGGATTGGCTGTTGCTGAGGGGCAGCAATAGGTAGTAGAGCTGGAGCAGGCAAAACTTGGGCTGCCACAGCTGGTGGTGGCCCTGGAGCAGGCAAAAGTTGGCCCCCTGGTGCTGGAATAGGAGGTGGTCCAGCTTGTGGTGGATGCACAATTTGTGCTTGCATAGGTTGGGCAGGTTGAACAATTTGTGCCCGTAAAGGTTGTCCAGCTAAAGGAGGACGCTGCATTAATGCATCTAATCTCATTTGAGTCATTCTGGTCTGGGCTTGTAATATTGTTAATTCTTCATTTTGATTATACAAAAATCCACTCTGTTTATGCAAAATTTCATTCTGTTCCTGAATCACTTGTAGAAATGCAAAGTCCCTTTCATCAAAAAATTTCTGCCCATGTAATTGTGACCTGTGCATCCAGGGGCGTTGCTCTAATTTGTTTAAAGAAGGAGGGGAATCATGGCCCCTCTCTGGTATGCGTGAAGGTGGGCAGACATCTTGGTTCTCAGCACGAAAGAATGCATGCAGTTTAATTTCGTGTAACTCTCTTTGTAAAAAATCTATCTGCTCTCTTTGTTTTTGCAGTATCTGGCCATAAGTTAAATTTATTTCTCTTTCAGCACTTGTCTGCTCTATAGAAGACGTTTGTGGGCTGGCAATTTGCTGCCTATAAAAGGATTCTTCCTCATCTTGTAGGGCATTAGCTTCTAAACATGTATAATTTCCCCCAGGGAGAAAAAGGGGTGCCTTTAACATCATGCACTGACCTTTGAAAAAGTTCTGCTCCAGCTTTTACTTCTATTTGGGCTTCTAAAATCATTTTTTCGATCTTGGTTCCAAAGAGAGTGGGTGAGGCTTGTTCATGCAGAGAAAAACTTTCTGCTTGGGCGTTTCAGCAGCGGCAGGCTTATCTTATCTCCGTTCGTGGACATGGCTGGTCATAAATCTCTCTAATTAGCTAACTATCCTAAAACGCAATAAAACTTTCAAAAGAAGCCATAAAGTTTACAGCCAAACTCTGGTACCATTGTTAGGAAGAGAATTACTCTCCTCAGAGGCGATGGATCGGGCTTCCCTTTTGAAGACATTGTTACTTAGAAAATAAAGCCCGAGATTCAAATACTAATAAACAAAATATTTATTTCAGTAGAAAAATAATAAAGAATTCTTATTAGGACTACATTGTATCGGCTAAGAAAATAAATCACTTCTACCTTGGTAGAAATGGCGATGAGAAAGGAAAGGAGTTGACCTCAGGAATGTAGACATGCGTAGAAGAATATATCATACGTCTGTCTGACCATAGATATAATAACACAGTAGAACATAGAGATGCATAAACTGACAATATTCACATCGTGACACACATCACAAGAATTGTTTTCTTTTTTCACTTCTCAGCTAGAGCACAGTTCATTTACTGTAATGCTATATGTCAGATATCAGGAATGACAAAAGAAAGTACATTTTTATACAACAGATTGTTAACTTGTGCAATTTGCTGCCATTAGATGTGGTAATGACCACCAATCTAGATGACAAAGAATTGAACAAATCAGTGAATGACAGGGCTATCAATAGTGATTGATCTTCTTACCTATATACCATTGGTTGAATCACATGTTTCAAAATTAAAGTAGCAACTGATAGGAATGATGTGATAGATGAGTATCTCTATTATATCAATACCCCAAAATAGACAGTCCTTGACCTAATCCAATAAGACTCTTTTAAAATTAATATTCTAAACAAGCTGGTACAAACATTGTGATTTCAACACCTTTACAGGTATTAGGTGATCTAGTCTTCAAAAATGGCTTGATGCCATTTAAAATATCTTCCATAGAGATACTTTGGACAGACAGCTGAGCGGCAATTTGATCTAGTGGTTAAGGCATCAGGATCAAAATTGGGAGATCGTGAGTTCTAGTCACCTTAATTATTAAAGTTAGCTGGGTGACCTTGGGCCAGTCACTCTCTCTTAGCCCAACTCATCTCACAGGGTCTTATTGTGGGGAAAATAGGAGGAAAATGTTTTAGATATGCTTGCTGCCTTGAGTTATTTGTAAAAATAATAAAGGCGGATGCAAATAAATAAGTCAGTCAGTCAGTCAGTCTTCCATAGATGGATGAACCATTTTCAACCCATGTGCTGATAAGTGTATTTATCCCATGGAAAAATATTCACAATTCTTGGTTCAGAGACAATTCAGTGGATAGGAACAATGTAATCAACTTTTTCAGTCAGCTCTGCATTGGTGTGCCATGTGAAAATAGAAATGCTACAACACAGTAACATTTAAAGGTCTCCAGCGAAACACATACAAGTAAGAGCTTGAATGACATTGCATAACATTACAAATTCTATACAGCAAAACAGACTTGCTGGTGTTCAGTTACAGACCCAAAATAAAACAAGATCTGAAAAGCTGCCAGATTAAACACTGCACACCTGGTATCTATTTGTTCAAGGTTTAAAATGAAAATCAATTCCTGATTTTTGCAGTAAGTAGATTTTTTTTCATAAAAAAAGAAACAAATAGGAAAGCTATCCTATTCTAACCAAGCTCATAGAAACTGAACTGGAAAAAAAAAACCACAGAGAGAATTTTGAAAAATGGAAATAATAAATAGAATTCTTTCTGGTGCCTTTTTTTAATATCACCATATATCAATATCTTAAGGAAACACATATAAAATTGTAAATAAAAAAGCAACCAAAAAAGCAACCTATACATGCATGATAATAAAATCGAAATGTGAACAAAAAACAAATGTCAGCAAAGCAAGAGTTATATAAATGTATAAATGTGTTTGTGTTTGTGTGCATATATCCACACAAACACACACTACTTCTTGAATCTTAAAGTTCTTGGAAAATAGACCATTTGAAAAAAAAGTCACACAACATGCTAAGAGATTCATGTTTGCACTTAGTGTGACCAAAAGATAACTGTAGTTAAGATGGAACAATTTGATCCTAAATTATAGGGATATACACATTGGTGGCTGTGATTTTCAGTGCAGGAGACATTGAGCTAACAAACTCCTTTGTTATTACCACACATTAAAGCCAGTTGTGAAAGAAGAGAAAAAGTAGCAATTGGTGATAGAAGGTGAATGTGAAGTTATTGATGTTTGATTTTAATTGTGTTTCTTAGACAAAAACTATAATATTTGAATTTCTACTTTGAACTTCTCCATGCATGAAGCAACCCAACTGTGAAATGCCAAGACACTTGTAGGCTTCATTCTGATTGTTCCTGATGATTTGGCCACTTGGCATTTCGATTCCATTACTGTTCTCACATCCAAAGTGTGAGAAAACTGCTAAAGACAAAATTGAATAGTGGAAATACCATCAAAGCCATCAATATCTGGGCCATACCTGTGATACAATATATTGCTGGAATTACTAACTGGACACAAGCTGTACTGGTCAATTTGGACCTAAAATATCAAAACTCATGACTATGCATTACATCCCTGTAGTAATTACTCCATATCTGCCCTGCAATAAAGGTAACAGAAGTTTGCTTCAAATCAAATAAACTGTCAAGAAGAAAAGCATGCACTGGCTTATTGTGTAAAAGATAGCCAAGAACAAGCATTGATGCAAGTTATGAATTGGAATTTATTAAATTTATAGTGACCAAAACATGAATATTGAAATAATAGAATAAAAGCACAAACAGAATGCTGTCAAGGAAAAGTATTACATGGTCAATTTCTAGAAAAGATTAAGGGGAAATAAAGATAAAACCTGGGAATGGCTTACAGTTAAAGCATTAAAAAAAAGAAACTAAAGGCTTGGTTTTAGCTGCTCAAGAGCAAACTATTTGAACTAATGCAATCAAGACCAAACTTGAAAAAAAATCATCAAATTATATAAATCAAAGTACAGATTGTGCAAAGAAGCAGAAGAAACAGTACTAATGAAAAACTCGTGGAAATAGGTTTTTAAAAAGTAGTTGAAAATGAGCAGGTAAAATATTGTGGGATTTCTAAATACAACCCAATAAAGATCTCTGTAAATTTGAATAACTCCTAATCTATTTCCAACCTTTTATTGTGAAAAATGTTGATGAATGTGGTTTGGGCAGAGTTTCAGATAGCTTTAGAAGAAACAAATTATCTGAATCATTATGGATATGATTAAAGGGCTTGATATGGAACAGAAGCACATTGATCACTTTTGTAGATGACTGGAGGAGAGAATGCATCTTTCTTATTCTTTTAGATCTTTCATTGGCTTTTGACACCATTAACCAGCATATGCTCCTGGACTCTGAAGTAAGATATGAAGGCAAGGTATCACAAGCCAATGAGTAGTCTATCATAATCTGAAGAAATATGCTGTCTAGAAATTGGTTGGTTAAGTCACTCATATTCTCATATTGTCTCTTCGAATACTACAATATGCTATATTTGAGATTATTTTTTAAACCTATTCAAAACTTCATATAGAATCATCGGACTAGGCACTAATGGTGGGGAACACATCTCCGGTTTCTCTTCTATTGTCCTGTATCCAAAAGATAGAAGTACAGGATTATGGATTTAGCTAAAAAGTCTTTATCCTGACTAAAACTACAGTACAGGAATGTGGAAGCAGCCCAGAGTCATCTATGTATATGTGTTGGGCATCTAAATAAATTTGTTTAATAAGTAAGTAAATATTTCCCGGTGAAACTGGGGAAAATAACTATAGATTAATCCTGAGCTAGATGAAATAGATTATCTGAATATTTAAAAGGAAGCTTTTTATATTTTAGGAGGCATAATCAGGCAGATGCACTATCTGATACCATTATCTAATTTGGCAAATTTTCTCTGCAAAGATGACTGCAAAATCCAATGCTTTCATCAAACTACATGGGCAGTGGTATGCTGTCGTGATGTATGTAGAGCAGGTGGAGCTCGCACTGTATGGACACAATCCTGTTTCATCACTGGCTCCCTGATCCACCTTGTGAATACCTCTGCTTACTTACAATTGCATGATTTCAAATGTATTTGCATTTAAACAAAGCATGTGGCTTCCTGTTTCAACCAAATAACTCTGGACAGTTAACAAAACCTGTGCATGTAATAAACATATTTTACATAAATATAAAGTAAGAGTATAAAAGCCATAAGGCAGCAACACATAATTTAATAACAAAACAGTCTTTTAGCACAAAACGACACACACATGGTAGGTTCCTTTAACATTTTGGCTTCTGCGTGAAGTCTTCTGGAAGGCCAACAGATTTACAACCATGTATAGTGAAGGACAGGCATGCAACAAAGAAGACATGCCTCCTGGAACCCACTAGAATAGATGTCATTGTTTCATAGAAGAGACCCAGGGCATGTTTTCAGTCTTCCACCCATCAGAAATGGTAGGACAGGCAGAAAACATTAGAGTCAGGAAGTCTCACAAGTAACTTGAGCCTGTACCAGGGTGGGTTCCACTTACCTTAGCCACCAGTTCGCATCGTGATGTTTCACATGCACGTATGCATCCCCTCGTGCAATTTGGCTTCCGTGCATGCTCAGAAGCAGGAATCAGCCCGAAACACAACTGAGGAGCTGATCAGCTGTGCTTCGGGTGAAGAAATAAAGGTCAGTATTAACCCGCGGGCAGGCAGGAGGGCCCTTTTTCAAGCAGCGGAAGGGGAAAAATTTGCAACCCCCCCAAAAAAAGATGGCGTTGTGCACGGACCGGCACCAACAGTGACGTCACCAGTGGGTCGCTACCAGTTTGGGCGATCCGGTCCAAACCAGGAGGAACCCACCCCTGGCCTGTACCATGACTGGTTTTAGACAGTCACATATCTATTGCATTGAAGGAGTCCAGCTAGGAAGTGATCAAGACATGAATGACTGTGACCAGAGCCTCTAGGTGCAGAAAATAAATGCAACTGGCATACAACTAACCTCAATTGATATCTGCTCCTGCCATAACAGTCATGTGTCCACGAAGACTCACAAATTACAGATCACTTCTATCTAGGAGACTGTCACCCATCCACAGTTAAGGATTGAAGATCTCTAGATACTGTAGATAAAACTTAGCTTTATCTTAGCTTTAATTTTGTTATGATTGAGTCATGACCTCTTCTTCCTCATGCAAACCCTCATAAACTCCAGGCACTGGGAAAAAAATCTTGACGGCATCACTTGGATGGCCTGAGGCAGGGATTAAAATAGAATATTATGATTAAGTGCTTTTGAAATAGGTACACAAGAGTAATTGTCCCACTGATTTAAATCAAAGTGAAGCACAACTTATTCCATTCGGGCACATTTATCTGGGGAGAATAAGGGCTTTTAACAATTACCAGTACAGCATAATAATCTGCTAAAAACAAATCCTAATCAGTTAAGGAAGCACCTCCCTCCCCCCCCTTTTTTTTACAACTCTATAATCCCTTAATTTGGGGTAGAATGGGGAAATTGGATGGAGCGGAGCCGAGGTGGCGCAGCGGTTAGAGGCAGTACTGCAGGCCACTTTAGCTGACTGTGATCTGCAGGTCAGCAGTTCAAATCTCACCGGCTCAAGGTTGACTCAGCCTTCCAGCCTTCCGAGGTAGGTAAAATGAGGAGCCAGTTTGTTGGGGGCAATATAAATATACATTGCTTACTGGTGTAAACCGCTTAGAGATTGCTTGCACTGTGAGGCGGTATATAAATCTCACAAACAAACAAACAAACAAACAAATAAATAAATAAATAAATAAATAAAAATAAATAAATAAATAAATAAAAATAAATAAATAAAAATAAAAATAAATAAATAAATAAATAAAAACAAATAAATAAATAATAAAAATAAATAAATAAATAAATAAATAAATAAATAAATAAATAAATAAATAAATAAATAAATAAATAAATTAATTAATTAATTAATTAATTAATTAATTAATTAATAAATTTACAGGCCGGATACCCTTCCTGATGCCATGCTGAGTTAACAGCAGATATTTTTTCTCTGAACACTAGGAGAGAAACATCTGCTGCTACCTAGGATTGAACATTGAAGCACCTAAATAACTTAAAAATGCAGTTAAAAAGTAAATATAATTATAACTGCTATTTAAATAATAGAATAATCCTATATATAATTTATTTAAATAGATCCTACAAAGCAATATGTGTACATGTAGGATTATTCTTCAAGCTTCTGTTGAAGCAGTTTCTAGTCCTAAAACATATAGCAATAGCACTTGGATTTATATACCGCTTTACAGCCCTCTCTAAGTGGTTTACAGAGTCAGCAGATTGCCCCCAACAATCTGGGTCCTTAAATACCATAAGAAATTACATTGTTTTTAAAGTGTTTTAAGGGGCTTTACTGTTTTAGCAAAAGCAGAATAATATGGGTCCATAATATGATTAAGAAGATATATTTTCTAGAATCTCAGTCAATTTTAGAATTGCTTACTTCAAGAGAGAAAGATGTTTGGTTCTTGCCATCAACCTTGTACACTAAAACAATGAAATTCCCCAGAGAAGAATGGATTTGGAAAGTTAGAGAGCAGAACAATGTGACAAGATATACGTAGTTCATATCTTGTTTCGTCCTAGCTGAAATTGTCTTGCCATTACTTTTCAACTGAATGCTGTAGGTGTGCTAAGTGAAGCTTTTCTGATTCTGCAAAACCCGAGCATTTTTATCCCCATAAGTAAGAGCTATTTTTTCACTCTCTGAATGTAAGGAGAAGCAAATCCTTTGTTGATGTTATTCTAAAAGGTAAGGAGTGCACCTGATGGCAAAAACTGGAATGGCTGGTGGATTAATTTCCTAATGAACAAAGTTGTCATCTGAATTTGATTAGGTATCATCTGGCTAATGAGGAAGACATTAATAATGCACATCAGTGCATGGAGCCTCCCCTAATTTAAAGCAGAGCATTCCAGGAACTCTGCAGTTTGCAATTTTCATTATCTATACATGTTTCCAACAGGTATAGCTCTGGAAAAAAAATAGAGTAAGCCATGTGTTCACATACAACACATACAATTATTTTTTTCTTGGACCCATTTCTGGATAGAAACTGTCTGAGGCAAGATTGTCTCTGTCAGTAATTAATTTAATGCCATTTTCATAAAGGAATTCAGGTCATATAGAATAGGACCTCTTCTAAATAAATGCTCTGCGAGATAGAAGTAAAATCATTTCTGACATTGACATCATCAACAGAATAATTAAATCTGCCTTGCAAAGCCTTTTCTAGAGGTAGAAGTGTACTAGTGAGAGCAAGCATGACATTTGTCAGGAGAAAGAGAAGTTAAAGAAAGGGTAGGCACTTTTAATAAATGAATAAATTGATTTTTTTTAAGATAGAAGGCCTATATACTAAATCCATGTCCTTCCCTTGAATATTTCAAATTGTCTTTCACCCCACATTGCAATTCAGCTAGTTTCAACTGGAGATAATCTTATTTTAAGATGATGCTCTCTTTGAAAGCTTACAAGAGGAGGAAGGGTAGAAAGATCTCTCTGTATCATAGATGCAATTAGAAGTTAGTCTACTGAAGATGAAGGAGGAAGAAAAAAAATCCATCCCTTAAGAACACAATAGACTCAGGCTTCCCGGAATATTACACTCTGCGTAGGAGGTGAAGGCAAGAAGCAATTTATTCTGCAGCTGGT
Organism: Diadophis punctatus similis; assembly: GCA_023053685.1. Classification (NCBI taxonomy): domain Eukaryota; kingdom Metazoa; phylum Chordata; class Lepidosauria; order Squamata; family Dipsadidae; genus Diadophis; species Diadophis punctatus. The sequence continues at coordinate 35,866,423 of JALIGW010000002.1, read as the reverse complement.
TTCAAAATAAACACAGCAATGGAAGATAAGGAGTGAAAGAGGGATAAATCCTCCTGTAGCAAACTTGATGGACAGACAGGCTACCACTAACAATGCTGTTGCCTTTGTAAGTACAGAGTGATGTGGCGATACCCTGGCATTTATACTGTATATATGGTCCTTAAAGATTTTACACCTCAATTCCTTAGAATTATCAGCTATCTCCAGCCTGTCAGTCATCCTGGCAATCTTAGATTTTTAGCTTGCAGGCCAGGCAGATTATTGACAAAGCAATCCAGGGTGATATAATACACCCTGACAAACAACAGTGAGGGTGGTGGTGGTATTTACTGCTTTCGCCACATCAGTTCAGCTAAATTAATTCTTAATGCTGAAAGTAAACTTTGTCTTGATAAGCATGTACTCCCAGCACAAGTATAACAACATTGGTTTTTTTTCTCTATAACTTTATTTCATATGGAGTTCTAATACAGCTCTAATGCAGCTCATTTTGTCTTTGTTTGCTAATAGAAAAAGGAAAGAATAAGTCTCCAATCCTGTAGCAAGAAAAAACAGCTTTGAATCTGCACAAAGTGCATCTTATTTCAGTGCACAAAATTAGGTTTTTTTCTTGAAGGATGCTGTACATTCAGGAACATTCTTCAGTCGCAAGTTGCATTCCTCATATGGTTAAAGCTTTTGGGTTAAATAAATCAGTACTGAAATTAAACCTACAATAGGTCTTTGGAAAATGCTTTTGGCAATACTTTTCATTTCAGATACATTTTCAGCATTATTTAACAATAACAAGCCCTGTATATTTACATTCTCTTCACTTGGTACATTTGTCTTTTGTTCTCTTTTTTCAATTGATTACATTTATTGTTTTGCTATCAATCTTGTCCCAATCCCTATGTTATACTTTACTTTTATTCCACCTTTATTATTTTTATAGCACAACAAGCATACTTAAATTCTTCCTTCTATTCCCATCACAACAATCACCCTTGTGAGGTGAGTTGGACTGAAAAAGACTGACTGGCCTAAAGAACATTCAGGTCTAAAGTGGGATTAGAACGTTCAGTCTTCTGGTTTATAGCCAGGTGGTATTAACCACTAGATCAAACTCTCTCAATCAATGGAGCTAATTTGCAGCTGGTGAAATGATGAATGGATGCAAATTCTTGGTTTTCTGCAAGAGGCATTATTAAGGCACTAGTTCTCCTCCTTGAATCAATGGTATGTTGGAGAAGGAGAGGTGGAAACCTTGGGCAATTCCGTATTTCTTCTCACCACTTTTCTTTTTAACTTCTACCTAGAACCATGGCAAATGTAGATTGAGGTAGTATCAGTATGCTGATATATATTGAATATCTTATCAATTTTATCATTCCATCCCAAAATAAGCAGACGATGCAGTGGAAGCCCTGACCTAATGCTATGCAGGAGTAGAGGTGGTTGAAATTGACCAGATAGAGCAGGGGTGTCAAACTCGCAGCCCCTGGGTCGGATGCGTCACACGCTGGTCACGCCCAACCCCATTTTAGCAAAGGGGGAAAAGTCACGATATGTCACGTGATGATGTGATGATGCAAGTTTGACGCCCCTGAGATAGAGTGAAAGAAAGTCGCAAGGTATTTTCAACCCAGTTATTTTACATTGCTTTCATTGGCTCCATATTCCTTAATCAACAGTAATTTAGAAGATGACTATCACAGTTGCAAATTAGAGAATCATTAAGTGGTTACGCTGAATAGTTGCTCCACAACTCTATTACCCCATTTGTTGATGCTGGTTGCACTCATGCGCCTTTTAACCATTGCATAATCAAACCAGGCCAAATTGAGGGTACCAATACCAGAAACCAGAGCTTACGCAACCAGCAATATTCCTTTAAAATATTTTTAGCAGTAAAAATGCTTAGTGTATATATTTTTAAAAGAAATAAAAATTGTTTTATACACTTTATTAAATTTTAACAAAAGATAAAATATAAGAAAAGAGAATAAAGAATTAAAAGGGAAAAGGAAGGGGAAGAAGAAAAACTGCAGGGAATAAAAAAGGGTGAGAAACAGAAAAGGGATAACTTTCTTTGATACAATTTTAAACATAAAATACATTAAACTTTTGCTCTAAAATTTAACAGTACACAGTATTTCTATTATCATAAACAGTTCCAGTCATCAAATCCCAAGATCAAAGTTTTGTTTCTTTCAGTTTCAAGCAAAAAGTCTAGAAACGGTTTCAATATAGAAACAAAGCTAGATAAAGTATTTTCGTTAATCTAAGTAGTCTAAAAGAAAAAATTGTAGTAACAGGTGTGATCTAGATGATACTAAATTAGTTTCCATCAAAGCTCATGCTGACTGGGGCTGATAAAAGAAACAGTTGAACAAAACCTGGAGAGATGAAGGTTTGAGACCTGCTCTAAATGGCTCTGAATCAGATTATTTTAGAAATCATGTTCCCACATAGTCATGTCATGGAATTAACATAACTTTTAAGCATTTTGCTTCCACTGCGATACCTGAATATCCATCAAGTGAGCACAGGCATTTCTACATTTGTGCTGAACTAAGTAGTTCTGGTGCAGCAGCAATTAAAAATAATTTGCCTTGGATCCTGCTGGAAGCAAACTGAGGTGATTTGTTAGCAGGATTGAGGTCTATATTCATTCCTCCACATCAGATCAAGACTGGGCAGGGAGGATCTGCACTTATTTTATAAATTGTGTGAGGGAGCCATCTTTCCTTACATTTTTTTTTTCTTTTTAAAAAGCCCAGCATATCTATGGCAGCACCAAGGGTTGTTGTTTTTTTTTTTTTTTGCATTTGAGGCTTCTTCCCCATTGTGTGTCATTCCAGGAAGCATCAAGAATTAAGTTTGTATGCAAAGAAAAGTGGAAGCCATCCTGTCTTCCACCTGGGCTAAGGCAAAGCACTTTTTCTATGGATTTTTAATTAAAAGGGATAGTGAAATAGAACAGACCTACAAGATCCAATGTGACACTGTTAGGCACAGTTTGCATTCTTATATGTAAGATTATTACAAAAAGAGATGTGGGTGGAATATCTGCCAGTCTTGTCTTCTTTCTCTTTCTCTTTTATTTACCATCTGCCCTGTCAAGCCCTGCAACATCTGGAAAACTCAAGAAACAAGGACCACTGGAAGGATATTTATTGCTAGTAGGGTAATGAAACAATCTTGAAAGCCTGTCAAAGCCATTCTCCCGTTCAGCTTATACCTAGCATAAATTAAGGTGGAGTTAGTCTCTTTCTCAGAGTTTTCTCCTTGCTTGGACTAAATAATGGTCCAACTCTCTCCTGTGACAGTTTTTCCTCTGTCCTCCATATTCCCAGGGTCTAATCAGTATTCTATCACATTGCCTCATTTAAAATCATGCACAATACTAGAATAGAATAACAGAGTTGGAAGGGACCTTGGAGGTCTTCTAGTCCAACCCCCTGCTTAGGCAGGAAACCCTATACCATTACAGACAAATGGTTATCCAAACTCTTCTTAAAAACTTCCAGTGCTGGGGCATTTACAACTTCTGGAGGCAAGTTGTACTCTGAGTCCTAAACTGACCTACTAAATCTATTATTGCAAATGTGGATTTTGCCATTGAAATTTGATACTTTCTTGACGATTTGAAAAATATTTTGTCCTGGCATACACATCTTAGTGCTTAATTACTGAAAAAACTGCTGAAGAACAGGCAACATTCAATAATTATAAAGTACTGTTCTAGGAATATAGTCATCTATATGTAATTTGCTATGGCTGTTGGTAGTAACCACACTGCCTAGACTATACCGTAGAAATGATAATTTTTATATTTTAATCATTAATAAGGAGGTGGTGAGTGTTTTCAAATTTTTCCATTAAGAAAAATACATTTCAGTATAAGTTATAGTGGAATGCTACTTCATTTTTGCTGTCAGCCACGGTAAAACACAGAAAGTGGCTCATTAGCTCAGACTTCCACCTTTAAGGGTTGATTTAACCAAGGGATCCAGAGAATATTAATGAGTTTGACAATTAAGACATTACTCGAGAAAAAGAATAAATACCTTCCTCTTCTCAAAGCTCAGTTATAAGGGGCAGCATGTGTCTGTTTTGTGCTCACTTCCTCTACCTGCATTTTAATTTGGCAGAGAAAGCTAGTGATGCACTCCTGAGAAACACATAACGAGGTCAGGTGGAATTCTTTCCTTGTTTAAGATATGAATTCAATCTGCTTCTTCTTGCATACAAGGAAAAAAAACCTGCCTTATCTTCATTGACATTGAATTTCAAGCCCCTCCCCCCATCCCAGTTACTGTTTTTTAGACTTCATACCAAAATGTTCAAACAATGCATATTTATCTCTTGATCCTCTATTTAAACTTCTAGATTTAATTTATTGTTCATCTTTCTGAGAGAGCTATCTATTTGGATACTGATAGAGACGATGTGTGTGTCACCTAATTGGTACCTGACACTCTGCAGGAAAACTGACAGCCTAAGTAAGGTTGTCACCTTTGCTTTTACTCTAGTAAAATCCTGGGATGTTGTGTGGATTTGGGAAGTTGGAGCAGGATAGCTTATGTAAGAAAAGTCTCTAAAAGAATACTTGTCTTATAGTTTAAAAAAAAAACCTGGTGGAGCATAGTAGTTCACCTGTCACAAGCTTGTACTTCAGTTCAGAATGATTCCCTTGAGCTATGCTTTGCTATTGAATGGAAGCAGAACAAGGTGTCAAAGCCTAGAGTGCAGCTCTTCAATGTCTCACTCAACTATCAGAAAAAGAGCTAAAAACCCAGTTGTCAGCATAATTTAAGCTTAAAATCATTTGCAAAGATTTCTTAATTCTTAATTAGCCTGTTCAGTGCATTAGCGAAGGAAACCACTGTAACCTTTTAATAGAGCATATCTTGCATATAAGCTAGGTACCACTGGAAATTTTTCAGTGGAAAATACTAAATTAATGGATGCCATTAGCAAAAGTGAAGAGAGACTGTATAATTTTGAAAACCCTGGATTAGCTTTCTCTGGAGGAGGATGCCCTGATTGTGTGACCCAAAATGATAAAAACATAAAAACAAAATATTTTGTGCTGGAGATAATTTCTAGTATGTCACTAACAGACAAACTGGAGCCAGTTTAGAGTATCGGTGAAATTTATTTATTTATTTATTTTATTAATGGTTCTTATAGGCCATCCAACTCCCGTAGGACTCAGGGCGGCGTACAGCATAATCTTAGAACAATATAAAATAGTAATAATAATTAAAAAGTTAAAAAACACACCAACATTCATACATGGGGATTGATCTCAATATCACCCCACCTGCTGTAAGAGCCATGTTTTAATCTACTTACCTTCCCTACCAGTTCGGAAGTACGCACTCTACTCACACATGTGCACCACCGTCGCAAGCGCTTTTTCACCCTCTCTGCACAGAAGGCTTTGCACATGCGCAGAGGGTTAAAAAAAAAGAAAATGGTGATGTCCGGGTGGGTGGGCAGAGCCTCGCGCTGCCGCCGCTACTGGTTCTCTGAACCACTGGCGGCCACCACTACCGGTATGCCTGTACAGGGCCAAACTGATAGCATTTCACCCCTGGTTTAAAGTGGTTAAAGCATCAGGCTAGAGACCAGGATACTGAGAGTTCTAGTCTGCTTGACATATGAAATCAATTGCGTGACTTTGGGTCTCTCTCTCTCTCTCTCTCTCTCTCCCTCCCTCCCTCCCTCCCTCCCTCCCTCCCTCCCTCCCTCCCTCCCTCCCTCCCTCCCTCTCTCTCTCTCTCTCTCTCTCTCTCTCTCTCTCTCTCTCTCTCTCTCTCTCTCTCTCTCTCTCTCTCTCTGGAGGAGGAGGAGGAGGAGGAGGAGGCAAGGGCAAACTGCTTCCATAAATCTTGTCAAGAAAACTGCAGGATCTTGCCCATGCAGTTGCCAGGAGTCAATAATGACTTGAAGCCACCCCTACCCCCAATAAATAAGTAAAATGACAACAGCAAGAGATCTTGACCATTTGTGTTTGATAGCTTAAATATAAATGCAGAAAATGATTGGTTGTGTGCTTTCAGCACAATTACCAGTACATAGTCATAACTAATCCTAGGATTCAATGGTTTAATTTCAAATTCCAAAATCTTTGAAAAGAAAATGCATAATATTTATTTATTTTATTTATTAGTGACATTTATATACCACCTCACAGTGCAAGCACTCTCTAAGCAGTTTACACCAGTAAGCAATGTATATTTACATTGCCCCCAACAATCTGGGTCCTCATTTTACCTACCTCGGAAGGATGGAAGGCTGAGTCAATCTTGAGCCGGTGGGATTTGAACTGCTGACCTGCGGATCACAGTCAGCTAAAGTGGCTTGCAGTACCTACCTCTAACCGCTGCACCACCTCGGCTCCTTTAATATGCAATAAAACTCAAACATATACTCATAATTAAATTATTGAAATGACCTGTATATATTTACTTTGGTTAATTAACATGCATTTTAACAAGAAGAAGGGTGGTAGAATATATGTTGTTCTGATTCTAAAAAAACTGAAGGAAAACTGTCTGGGCTGGTATTCATGGAAGAAGCCATTTCTTATGGCATTACTGTGACTAGCTGCCAACAAACACCCTATTGCTCTCTCATATTTTGCCTCTTTGCCCTTTGAAGAAGCGTCACCAAATGAATCATCTACCTAGAAAATTCTAGACTCCTATTGATTATGGATTGTTAGTAAATAGATCCAAAGCAAGCAAAGAAGATAGGTAGGGCTACCTGGGTAGGGCCATATGTAGTTGGGGCTGATTTAAGTCATTTAGCTGAGATAAAGGGTGGGAAAGTACCCCCTTAATTCCACATAGACTAACTGGAACGAACTAGATCTTGCTTCAGTGCTACTAATAGAACACTAATCTTGTCTTCCACTATAGTAGAAGACAAAATATAGTTCATGGCATGTTAGACAGATGATGTAATTCTATCCTATAACACCTCATAGTTGCCACCACATACTGTCTCCACAATCCGTTGCTTGAAATTATGACTTCACTGTCCATAATGATAGGATTATCCCTGGTTCTGAGAATAAAACCAAGACTTAAAAAGCATATATGAACTAAAGAGGAGAAAATATGATTGCCTTCAAATAAAATGACAGGTTAATAGTTCACACAACCACTCCAGGAAGTTCCTAAGTATTCCAGATGTTTCCCTGACCAAAAGACTTAATTATAGATTGTGTTTTATTATCAAAAGATTATCAGCTTTCTGGCTAATGTGATTCAGGGTTGAATAGAGTGGTGCTAATAGAAAAAAGCTCATTCACACTATTTGACCCTGTAAAATAAAATGAGGAAATAGCATTACTTTTCCCTACCAGGCAGGTTTTTTTTTAAGAGGATATATAAAAATGGGGTATTCGGGGAATATTTCCTGATGTTCAATAGCAGGCTGTGATTTTATATTGCATTAACATCATATATTTTTTATTTTATTTATTTATTTATTTATTTGTCAAATATGTATAGAATAGTAGTAGTTTGTATAAACATAAGTAAAAAGTAACGATAAAAGAGGACAATAGGACAGTAGGACAGGGACGGTAGGCACAGTGGTGCGCTTATGCACGCCCCTTACAGACCTCTTAGAAACGGGGAGAGGTCGACTGTAGACAGTCTCAGGTTAAAGTTTTTGGGGTTTGGGGAAGAAACCACAGAGTCAGGTAGTGCATTCCAGGCATTGATCACTCTGTTGCTGAAGTTGTATTTTCTGCAGTCGAGTTTGGAGCGCTTTACATTTAGTTTGAATCTATTACGTGCTTGTGTATTGTTGCGGTTGAAGCTGAAGTAGTCATTAACAGGAAGGACATTTTGGTATATGATTTTATGAACTACATTTAGATCAGATCGGAGGCGACGTAGTTGTAAATTGTCTAATTCCAGTATTTCAAGTCTGGTGGCATAAGGTATTTTGTTGTGAGCGGAGGAGTGAAGGACTCTTCTTGTGAAATATTTCTGGACTCTCTCGATTGTATTTATGTCTGATATGCAATGCGGGTTCCAGACAGGTGAGCTGTATTCCAGAATTGGTCTAACAAATGTTTTGTATGCTCTGGTTAGTAATGTAATGTTGCCAGAGAAGAAGCTACGCAAGATTAGATTAACAACTCTTAGTGCCTTTTTGGCAATGTTGTTACAGTGGGCTCTAGCACTTAGGTCGTTGGATATGAGTACTCCAAGGTCTTTGACAGAGTGAGGGTCATCTACAAGTTTGTTTCCTCCAAGTTTGTATTTTGTATTCTGATTTTTTTTTGCCACTGTGTAAGACAGAGCATTTGTTGGTTGAGATTTGAAGTTGCCAGTTGTTTGACCATTCTGCTACATGATCAAGGTCTTTTTGAAGACCTTGATCATGTAGCATATATGCATATATGCATACATGTGCATATGGATATATATGTAACATATATGCATATATGCATACATAGGCATATATGCATATGTAGCATATATGCCTACCTGTACTTCATTTTTATTAATTGGCTGTGAACACATATAAGTAAAGACCTGCCAATGAACTGCAAAACTTCAGAGCAATTTTTCATATTTTATTATCAGGTTATTTTAAGGTAAAGAATCTAATTAAACATAAGAATTGATGAATAGCTAAATATTTGGAGCAAGACTGCAAAAATATAGTTAAAAATATCTTATTTTTGAAAACTAATTCCTAAACACCCTCCCCCCTTTCTAATTGTTGATTTAGCATTTAAATATTTCTTTCCATAATCTACATAATGGGACAGAAACTATTAGAAGGAAAAGTATCTTTTTGACACCTTTTCAAAAATAAGAATGCCAGTTTCTACAGATATAAACGTATTCGGAAATAATTTTACTAAATATTTTTTGTCTGCTGCAGTTTATTCTAAGATCAAATGTGCCAATTCTGAGGCAGTAGCTTTTATCCTAGGCTTGTTTGATGGAAAGGTAAGAGGCGACAGAATGAGTAGTAAGAGAGCCAGAAGATCAGATCATCCACCAGCCACAATGAAGTTACTGCATGAATCCATAAATTTGCAAGTGAAAATTATACTCTCCCGCCTTCATCACAGCTGTGCATTTGCAGCTTAAAAATATGTAACTCGTTCTTTATAAAATGGTGCACAAGTAGTTTTGGTTATCAGTTAAAATGCTCAATTAGTAGAGCAAGTGCTTGAATGTGGAAGCCCTCAAGAGCATAGCAGTCTCATCTGGTTGCCTAGCTGGAAATCACAGCCCAGCTGATAAAGTTGTCTGCTAAATGACAGAGCAAAAGTGTGTGGATTATTAAATGGCAGAAACTGATCAAAGCACTGTGAGACAAACCTTTTGGGCATCAGTTCATATGCATTTTCCTACTTGTCAGGAACTTGCTCTTCAACAAAAAAAAAGTCCTCAGTTAGGAAGTGAAATTAACCTTTTATTTGCACAAAAGCAGACCAGTCTGATGTATCTCTTTTGGTTGCTTTTATATTATCACCCTAATATCTCACTTTCCCTCTAGGAGTGCAAATGAAATAGAATATTAACCCTGACCTAGTTCCAGAAGCCCCAAATTTGGCATCCTCCAAAAAACCATATTCACTGTGGTATTCTGGGAGTTAGGGTTGGGTTAGGGCAGGGGTGGGCAAACTATGGCTCTTTGAGGACCTGTGGACTTCAACTCCCAGAATTCCTGAGCCAGCCATGCATGCATGGCTGGCTCAGGAATTCTGGGAGTTGAAGTCCACAGGTCCTCAAAGAACCATAGTTTGCCCACCCCTGGGTTAGGGAATTCTGGGCAATTCAAGAATGGGACTGGATATTTTTATGTCTTCTATACCTCTATTATTCTCTTCTTTCTGCTGCCTGTATCCTACACCTCCCTTTAACACTGCTGCCAGTAGCTGTGCACATAACACTGCACAGTGTTGCACATAACACTGCACCGCTGCCTGGCCGATGTTAGGGTCTGGATGGGGAAGAACCGGCTAAAACTTAATCCTGACAAGACCGAGTGGCTGTGGATATTGCCTCCTAAGGACTTGACCAACTGTCCCTCCTTGGTTCTTGGGGGGGGGGAGAAATTAGCTTCCTCAGAACAGGTTCGCAATTTGGGTGTCCTTCTAGATCCACAGCTTAAATTGGAGCAACATCTTTCAGCTGTGGCTAGGGGGACCTTTGCACAAGTACGTCTTGTGCACCAATTGCGACCCTACTTGGAGAAGGAGGCACTTCTCACAGTCACTCATACCCTTATCACCTCACGGCTGGATTACTGCAATGCGCTCTACATGGGGCTACCCTCAAAGAGTGTCCGGCGACTGCAATTGGTGCAAAATGCAGCTGCGCGAGCTGTGGTGGGTGTACCCAGATGCACCCACGTAACACCGATTCTCCGCCAGCTGCATTGGCTGCCCATTAGTCTCCGGATCCAATTCAAGGTGTTGGTCGTTACCTTTAAAGCCCTACATGGCTCAGGGCCAGGTTACCTTCCGGACCGCATCCTGCCGCATACCTCCCTACGACCGGTTAGGTCCCACAGAGTGGGTCTTCTCCAGGTCCCATCGACCAAGCAATGCCGGTTGGCGGGGCCGAGGGGGAGAGCTTTCTCTGTGGGAGCCCCCTCCCTTTAGAACCAACTCCCTCCAGAGATCAGGATTATCCCCACCCTGCTGGCCTTCCGTAAAGCAATAAAAACTTGGCTCTTCCGGCAGGCGGGGTATGAATGAAAGTTTTTTTAAATTATGGATAGTATTTTAATATGGTTTTTTTATAAAATTGTTTTTACTTATTATATGTTTCTATACATGCTGTGAGCCGCCCAGAGTCCCTCGGGAGTTGGGCGGCATAGAAATTTTAATAAATAAATAAAATAAATAAACACTCAGTTGCTAAATTATGATTAATTCCCTTACAGTCTGAAACACTGGAGAATTCAACATTATACAAATATAATAACAATACAAATATTTAAAGGATCAAATCTTGCACTTCTCCAGTGTGGTATGCAGAAGTCATGAGGATTAACAAATATACATAACATACCTTATTGACCATTTTGAGGAATGAATAAAACAATTCACAGAGGGATCTGTATTCTTGAAACTTGCTATTTAGAACTTTAGGATGTTATGAGGGAAAAAAACTTCTTGCACAATTTTGAGAAATAATAATTCAAGAAAATATTCTCATACCCTGAACAGGAAAGATTCAGAAAGCACTCTCAAAGGTAAAGCTCTACAAACTTGTCAGGAATAGTCATATTTTACATTATGAAAGGACCACCATAGAAATATAAAATAAATCCTTTTTGTTAATGCAAGAGTTTTTAAGTAAAGTTATGGCTGTAGTAATCCTTAAGGCAAGCATCCTGACTATGCCAAGCATGGTCATAATGAATTGCTTTAATAAAAGTCTGTCCTTCACTTAGACATTGAGTAAGTTTACCATTATCATCAAGTAAAGTGCTCTGTGATTTTCCTGACCATCAAATAGTATTTATCTTAAGTAAAAGTTTCTTTCAAGTATTCAGTACTACCGTATACTAATAAATCCTATAACCCTACATGAGGACTTATTATCCATTTACATCCTTGCATTGAATTTCATATTATGCAGTGGCATTTCTCAAATTCAGCAACTTTAATATGTGTGGATTTCAACATTCAGAATTCCCCAGCTACCCATACTGGCTGGAGAATTTCTGGGAGCTGAAGTCCACATACCTTAAAATTGCTGAGATTAAGCAACTCTGTCTCACAATCATAGAATGTACAATTAGGAAGGATATTGGAAATGAACTAAGCCCGTGATGGCAAACCTATGGCACGCATGCCACAGTGACACACGGAGCCATATCTGCCGGCACACAAGCCGTTGCCTGAGCTCAGCTCCAGCCAGAGGCGGGTTCCTAATTTTTTTACTACCACTCTGTGGGTGTGGCTTAGTTTGTGGGTGTGGCTTGGCAGCCATGTGACCGGGTGGGCATGGCTTCTCAGACTGCTGAAGGGAGGGGAACTGAGATAGGTCCTGCTGCCCATTCCCCCTCCCCCTCAGCAGCTCGAGAAGCCTAGGATCATCACCGTGCGTTCGTGGCTTCTCGGACTGCTGAAGGGAAGGGATAGCTCCTGCCGCCCGTTCTTTTAGCGTCTCACGTGCTCCCTCAGCCATCCTCCCCTGTTTGGACTCACTGTGGGGTAGGAAGACAGTGCATGCACAGTTCCAGAAGCTCAGCTTCTGAGCATGCGCAGAAGAAATTTTTAAAAAAAAATGTAAAAAAATTTTTTTTTAATGGCGGCGCCCAGGCACCAGCAACTGACCGCACCAGTACTGTGATGTCACCAGCGGGCCGCTACCGGTGCTATAGAGTGGACCACACCAGTAGGAACCCACCACTGGCTCCACCGCACATCTGCACGGCGGCCAGCTGATTTTCGGCTCACATGCAGGCTCTGGGAGGGCGTTTTCGGCCTCCGGGGTGGCTCCAGGGCAGGGAAGGCCGTTTTTGCCCTCCCCAAGCTCCAGGGAAGCCTCTGGAGCCTGGGGAGGGCGAAAAATGGGCATACCGGGGCCCCCAGAAGTTGGGAAATGGGGGAGTGGGAGAGCGGGGGGGGTCATGCACACATGTGCAGGAGCGGGGCACGTGGGGGCATTCAATTATGGGTGTGGGCACGTGCATCCACATGATACCATGTGCTCATGTGCTTTTGGCACCCAAGGAAAAAAAGGTTCGCCATCACTGAACTAAGCTAATCCATTGCCTTTTACAGGAATGCATTACAGGTAGTCCTCAACTTACAACTGGAACTGAGCCCCATATTTTTGTTGCTAAGTAAGACAGTTGTTAAGTAATTATTGCCCCATTTTTATGACCTGTCTTGCCACGGTTGTGAAGTGTAATCATTGCAGCTGTTAAGTTAGTAACACGGTTGTTAAGTGAATTGGCTTCCCCATTGATTTTCTTGTCAGAAAGTCACGAAATGCGATCACATAACTCCAAGACTCTGCAACTGTCACAAATACATGCCATTTGTCCAGTGACCAAATTTTGATTGGCGATTCTGCAATAGGCGTAAGTATGAAAAATGGTCATACGTCACTTTTTTTCAGTGCCATTGTAACTTCAAATGGTCACTAAACAAATGATTGTAAGTCAAAGATTGCCTGTACTACTTCTGACAGATGGGCAACCAGACTCTATTTAAATACCTTCGGAAAAGAAGAATTCACCACTTCCATAGGTAATCTGTTCATTGTTGAACAGACCTTCCAATTAAGGTTGTTGTTGTTTTTGCCCCGATGCCTAGCCGAAATATATATCCTATAAGTTAAAACAATTTTTTTCAAAAGGTAGGATAAAGAACAATTGTTTCTTTGTCTCCCCATTCTTTGTCTTATGTATGATAAACCTTCATATAGAACTATCATGTCTCCCTGCAGTCTTCTCTATAGTTGTATAGAGAACTATACATATATACAGTATACATGTATATATATATATATATATATATATATATATATATATATATATATATATATATATATATATATATATATATATATACACATATATATATATGTATACAGGGACTGTATAGAGGGACTCTATACAGTCCCTGTTAACTATACAGAGCATCTCTAATAGTTCCTCAGAACTATTGATTGTTCTTCTCTATAAACATGTCAAATTATTTCTTTAAATGGGGCACCCAGAAGTAATAAACAAGTTCTGTGATTTATTTTGACTTTGACATGATGCTTCTATTGTTATTATACTGCTACCGATTTTACTTTTATACAGTGGTCGGTTGCTGCCGGTTCAGGCCGGTTCACCTGTACCGGTGGCGGAAATTTGCCATCGCTCGCCGAACCAGTAGCGATGGCTGGCTGGCCACGGCCCTGAACCGGCACTTCGGTCGCCCCTCCTTGAAAGCGGCTGGCAAAGAACATTCTGCACATGCTTCTGTGCATGCGCAGAGGGTCATTTCCATGTTGTGTCGCAAAACGCGCACTTCCGATGCGATGCGAACCGGTAGGGAAGGTAAATAGAACCCACCCCTGCTTTTATACCATACATTTTTATTTCAATGCTATACTTCTGGAATATATAAATATATATTTTTACTTCTATACTATACTTCTGGATTCACGTTTGCTTTTTTGCAGTTGCATCACATTCATGTCCAGTCTCCTGTCCATCAGCTATTTCAAATATACTGCTGCTCAGTGTGGTTCCCATATGCTATATTCATGCCTTTGACTGAGGCAGGGAATGACTGCATTTAGAGCACTTAGCAATCAGCTCACCTTTATAGCCAGATAAAGTGTCCCATGGTCAATTGGAAGAATGGGTTCAGACTTATACTGTACATGCAATATTCACTTAACACCACCACCAAAAATGTCATAAAATCTGGTCACATGGGTGTCTCAACTTATGACCATAACAATTTACGACTAAATCTGATACCAATTGCAATTGTCAGCCCTGCCTCAGCTTGCACCTCTAAGTAAAAACAATCTTTGGTTCCATTTGTTGTAAAATGTATAGTTTTATTAGAAGTCAAGTGAACTGCACTTAAGCAAAGCTAGAACTGAAATTCACACGCCAATTCCCCAAGTGAAAATGATTCCTCACTTAGGCACTTCCCATTGCTGCCATCCCCCATCATCTAATCAATCCCCAAAAAGAGATTTTTGAAATGTTTTTTTGAATGACAGCAATCATAAGCCAAGGACTATCTGTAGTTCAAATGTAAAGCGCTAAAAACAATCTAGTTCTACTTACTGTATGTATGTGCATGTCCTCATGCTCATATTGTGTACAGAAACATAGTTTGAGTAATATGCTGATTAGTAGTAAAAGTATATATTTATTTCTAATATCAAAATAATTATCAAAATTTGGGAATATATAATTGACCAATGAGGAGTGGAAAGGGACTGACTATATATCAGTGATGAGAAGAAAAAGAAGAAAGCAGAGAGGAGGAGGAGGAGGAGGAGGAGGAGGAGGAGGGAGTAGCATAGGTTGCTGTAATTACTTATTCTAGACTAAGGAAAAGTTTCCTCCAAGTCAATCTGGTTTCAATATTCATGCATTACAGATATATTTTCTTGGCTGCAGTGTGAAAGTGGTTTACTATTCCATTCTTCCAGACTTTTCTTTTCTTTTTTACAGACTTACCATCTAGTTCAT
>JALIGW010000002.1:35713719-35846219 GCA_023053685.1 Diadophis punctatus similis | reverse complement strand
AACCACCACCCCCCAAAAATAATTTTTTTTAAAAAAAGATGGCAGTGCCCATGGACAGGCACCGACCGAACCGGTCATCATGACGTCACCAGCAGGTCGCTACCGGTTCGGGCAAACCAGTCTGAACCGGGAGGAACCCACCTCTGCCCTGAGCCCTAGAAACCAGACAATGACAAACCAGTTTCCTGAAATCTTGCCAAGAAAAATACAGGGACTTGTTCAGGCAGTCATCAGGAATCAACAGTGACTTGAAGCTACCAAAATAAATAAATGTATAAATAAATAACTTAGTGGAACACTTAGTGGAAGTTAAGGCAGAAGTTGTGTTGGTGAGCTAATCAATATGCAGCATAGTAGTGCTAACTACTATGCTAACTACTAACCCTAATCCTAACCTCTCAGAGTCACTGGGAATTGGGCAGGATATACATTTAATAAATTATGACAATGAAGATAAAAAGAGCTTTGACTTTGTTGAAGCCACAGTTCAAGTTGAACTTCTTGATGAATTGTGCTTCAGCAATTTCATACTGCAAAATTTTTATTTTCCTTTGTTCAGAAATGGCCACCTTAAGGTTAGTGATGCATTATCTTTGGAAGGTGACATTTTGTAACTATTTTTCTAATATTTCATTTCCACTGTCAAATTTGTGTCCAAGCTTCTCTGTTTGGTTATTGTTGTTTTTTGCATCGACATAAAAGAAATCTATTATATGTGCAATGTAAAATATCACATTTTATTAAAAATGACAAAAATAATCTTGAACACAAACAAAACATACTGTATATAAATGCACACACATCTCAATAAATAAAAGTAACTAAATTTTAAACAGTAGATTAAACCTTATTCACAAGAGGCATGCTGATTATTGATCAAATGCAGAGCCTGTGAAATGGCTATTTTGATGGGATTTTAAATGTTTCATTATAGTTTTACCACATCACAGCTGACAATTATGTATTTTTTATTATGCTGTTATTTGGTAGTATTTTTTAAATTGTTGTTCTTGCTCAGAATCATGATGATGAGATGAGCAGTCATATAAATTGAAATAAATGAATTACTGTAAATAAATTCTTTTTATTATGTTAATAGCCAATTCAAAGACAGATACTGAACATATTTCTTCCATCCAGGACTGTTGAGTCTTGAACATTAAGTGGCAATTTCTTTATAACATTACAAATTTATCTTTTTAGCTACATTTCAAATTTACTGAGTCTTAAATTTTTCATAAATCAATACATTCAAAGGTTTTATTATATATTTCATCTCACGTTAACAGTTTTAAACATCTTATTTCTCTTCCCAAAATCATATTAGCAATAATGTGACTACTCAGCCACAACAAATCATAGATGTCAAATATATCACGTCTTCGGCCTGAACAGATTGACACCCAACCTTTCAACATCCATTGAGATGTCCAATGAACATTAAAAAGAAAACTTGGATGAATTAGTATCATTTTAAGATTCAAAGCAATGTACTGAATACTATTTAAAATACAAGATTCTTATTTCTTTAAAAAATGGATATGCCGTTTTCATTCCAAACTCTTCTTCAGTTTTTGAAGTTTACCAGTTTTTATCTTAATAATATTGTTTAGCTTCCTATAGAAGTAAATTGTAGATTTTGATACTTCCAAAATACTTTCCAATATGACAATAAATGAGGGAGGGCAGGTTCAGAGACACCTAATGCAACAAGGCCAAACTAAAAAATCAGTAGAAGAATTAACTGAATATAGTCCTATTGCAGAGTTATAGGCAATCCAATTTTCTATATGCATAAAATGTATTGAAGGTATGATAACAATAAGCTGATCTAGAGTACTGACACATTCCTCCCCCCCAATTTAATTTGCCTGCCATTTTTAGGTGGAATTATTTCAAATTATCCTTTTTTTTTCAGATGAACACGGTTCAAGATTAAGCCTTTATTTCCAAATAATCAAAATACGTTTTGCAGTCTTTGGGCTTTTCATAAATTCTTTGGAATTTTCATTCATACATTTATATTGATAATCTGCATATCTGCCAGGGGCGGGTTGCTCACTTACCCATGCCAGTGTGCTGCGCGCGCATCTCCACATTTTGGGCGTGCACGCGCTCACTACGTGCGCACACACCCCTTGTGCGATTTTGCTTCTGCGCATGCACGGAAGCAAAATCTTGTGGAAATCTTGCGGGGGGCACGTGCGGGAGAGAGATTTTGGCACGGTTTTGCTTCCGCGCATGCGCAGAAGCAAAATCTCGCTGAAATCTCACACACACACATGCGTCCCCTCGTGAGATTTTGGCGCGATTTTGCTTCCGCGCATGCGCAGAAGCAAAATCGGCCAAAAATTTTCAGAAAAAGATGGCGACGCGCGCGACGGACTGACAAAGATGGCTCCGGTGCAGTCGCGCGCAAATTGTGCAATCGGCCACTCCCTACCGGAGCTACGCACCGGACAGCTCTGGCAGGAACCCACCACTGATATCTGCATATACAATTTGTAATATTTAATCCAACAAAGATATTATCCTAGGAATAATCATTCCAGTTAACTTAGAATTCAGATAATAAAGAAAAGCCAAGGCTTTAAAAAAAAATGTAGACACCTAAAATGCATTTGGAAATATATGGGGTGATTTCAATTAATCTAATAAATTAATAAGTTACCAAACTATTGTACAATGGCTACACATTTAGATAAAGAATCTTATTACTTATGAATAAAATTCAAAATGTAATCTATATAGAAAATAATTTATTTTCAAATTCAGCTTAAATATAAGTCCTACTTAAAATATTAATTGATGGGCTAATAAAAGGCCAATAATTGAAATGCAAATTAAACATAAAACAAAATTATGGACATTCCTACTTATTGTACAATTCTTTTAGTAAACAGCAGTCCCATTTATGATTCTAGCTTAAATATTATAATACCATATTTTTATCTAATAAAAATGAAAGGAGTCCATTTTTATGAAAATATATTCAAAAAATTTAATTTGCACCATTTTAAAAGCTTTTTCTAAAAAGCCACCATGACCAATTGAAATTAAATCATTTATTTATGGTCCAAGACCAGTTCAAGATTCTCTAATTAAATTTCTGAAACAGCCATTAAAATCTAATATTAGTTGAAGTTTGAAGCTCTTTTAAAACCAGATTACATGGAATGAATTATTGAAGTTAATATAATTTGCAATATGGCGATATTATGGTCAAAATGTTAACATATCCACTTTTGATATTAATGTTTTTTATCCTTGCTTTCTTGAAGTAAGGGAGACTGAGACTAAGAAGTATTGTCTTTTGACACTGCATCTAGCTTTGGGACAGCCTCCTTTTGGAAATAAGACTGGCCTTCCAGAGGCTAATATTTAATATAAGCATTTCAGTCCATTTTAATTCACTTTCAAGATTCTAATGGCTAATCAATTCATTTCACCTTTCACTGGGTTTAGATGTCCCATTGTTATGTGTCATGTTACATATTCTCAGTGTAATTTTATCTTTTCAACTTAAAATTTTCTTTTCTTGCTTGGCAATGTCAGCAACTAGACTTCCCAAGAGTTTTAATCTAGCTACTAATTTAAAATTTATAATTTAATCTAAAATTCATTAGTAATCCAAAATATCCTCAGTTCTTCTTTAATTCTTGTGTATGTATGCAGTTTCCTTGGTTAAATACAGGAGTGGTTAATCCTTGTCCTTTCTTGTGTGATATGAAATGATGGCTATGTCTTTGTCTTTGCCATTGCTATTAAAATGATTATCCTTCTTCAATATCTTCTACATCACTGCTTCCTGATATAGATGCCTGCTTAGTTTAGCTTAGCAGGTAAAATAACCTTCAAGTGTTCTGTAAAAATGCTGAAAGTATATATTTTTAGCACTTGTTCCCAATATTCTTAATTCATCTTTTCCAGGCAGAGCTACTACCGCCACCACCATGATCAATCAGCATAATAGAAGTTCAAGGATTTGGTGTTTATTAGGGGGACACAAAGAGAACAAGAAAAAAATTCACACTGTGGGAATAAAAAATAGAATAGAATAGAATAGAATTCTTTATTGGCCAAGTGTGATTGGACACACAAGGAATTTGTCTTTGGTGTGTATGCTCTCAGTGTACATAAAAGAAAAGATACATTTGTCAAGAATGGTTGTCATAGGGTTCAAGTAAGCAATCAGGAAACAATCAATATGAATATAAATCGTAAGGATATAAGCAACAAGTTACAGTCATACAGTCATAAGTGGGAGGAGATGGGTGATAGGAACGATGAGAAAAACTAATAGTAGTAGTAATGCAGCCTAGTGAATAGTTTGACAGTGGTGAGGGAATTATTTGTTTAGCAGAGTGATGGTGTTCGGGAAAAAACTGTTCTTGTGTCTAGTTGTCTTGGTGTGCAGTGCTCTATAGCGACGTTTTGAGGGTAGGAGTTGAAGCAATTTATGTCCAGGATGTGAGGGGTCAGTAAATATTTTCACGGCCCTCTTTTTGACTCGTGCAGTATACAGGTCCTCAATGGAAGGCAGATTGGCAGTTATTGTTTTTTCTGCAGTTCTGATTATTCTCTGAAGTCTGTGTCTGTCTTGTTGGGTTGCAGAACCAAATCAGACAGTTATAGAGGTGCAGATGACAGACTCAATAATTCCTCTGTAGAACTGTAAATGTTGGTCAATTATGGAGAAAATGAACATAGCAAATATTTTATTTTTTAATTTTATTTTTTATTTATTTATTTGTCAAGCGTGTATAAGATTACAAAGTATAAACATTAATATGAATATATAAGAAGTACAAACATGGTTTTGAGTACATGATATTTTACGATACATGATACATGGGGACTTTAGGACAGGGACGGTAGGCACGCTGGTGCCCTTATGCATGCCCCTTACAGACCATTAGGAATGGGGTGAGGTCAACGGTAGACAGTTTAAGGTTAAAGCTACAGGTTTTGGGGAAGAAACTACAGAGTCAGGTAATGTATTCCAGGCATTGACAACTCTGTTGCTGAAGTCGAATTTTTTGCAATCAAGTTTGGAGCGGTTTACATTAAGTTTGTATCTATTGCGAGCTCGTGTATTGTTGCGGTTGAAGCTGAAGTAGTTATCGACAGGTAGGACATTGTAGCATATAATTTTGTGTGCTACACTTAGGTCAGATCGAAGGCGGTGGAATTCTAAATTTTCTAGGCCCAAAATTTCAAGTCTGGTGGCATAAGTTATTCTGTTGTGAATATAATGGTGGCTACACATTTCTCCCTATATTTTATATGTGATCTGGGTCAAAGCCATCAAATCATTTTGCCTAATCCATTTAGACCCAAAGTCACCCTCCCTGCCCCTGGATAGAGCCCCCTGCAATCCCATCTAAATCAACATCAGTTCACAGTATATAGCCTGGTCACACAGTGGTTAGAATGCAGTAATGCAGGCTAACTCTGCACACTGCCAGGAGTTTGATCCTGGCAGGCTTAAGGTTGACTCAGCCTTCCATCGTTCTGAGATCAATGAGATCCCAGATCGTTGGGGGCAATATGCTGATGTTTTAAACCACCCAGAGTGTGCTGTAAAGCACTATGGGGTGATACAGTATATAGGTTTAAGTGCTGTTACTATTGTTAGGGTTAGGGTTAAAAACTTCAACATTCCACCCTCAACCAGCTTGATGAGTCGAACAGTCCCCTAATCATTTTTGTTGCTCTTTTCTGCACTCTTTCTAGAGTCTCAACATCCTTTTTACATCGTGGCGACCAAAACTGAATGCAGTATTCCAAGTGTGGCCTTACCAAGGCATTATAAAGTGGTATTAACACTTCGCGTGATCTTGATTCTATCCCTCTGTTAATGCAGCCTAGAACTGTGTTGGCTTTTTTGGCAGCTGCTGCACACTGCTGGCTCATATTTAAATGCTTGTCCACTAGGACTCCAAGATCCCTCTCACAGTTACTACTGTTGAGCAAGGTACCACATATACTGTACCTGTGGATTTTGTTTTTCTTGCCTAAATGTAGAACCTTACTTTTTTCATCATTGAATTTCATTTTGTTAGATAGTGCCCAATGTTCAAGTCTGCCAAGATCCTTCTGTATCTTGAGCCTATCTTCTGGAGAGTTGGCTATTCCTGCCAGTTTGGTGTTATCTGCAGATTTGATGAGTTCCCCATCTATCCCCTCGTCCAAGTCATTGATGAAGATGTTGAAGAGTACTGGGCCTAAAACAGAGCCTTGGGGTACTCCACTGCATACTTCCCTCTTTCTTGACTAAATTCCATATTTTATTAATGACTAAATGTATTAATCACAATGAAGCACTTAAATGTATATGCAATAGTTTTAATGCTCAGCTATTTGCTCCTCTTTTTGAAAATAAATCAGGTAATCAGACATTTGCTTCAAATGTGGAGACTCCACTATTGTCATTTATAGATAGTTTGTGCTCAGACAAGATATTGGATCCTGTCAGATAATCTTCTTGCAGAGAAACAGAAAAATCTGAGATCTTTTTGTTTAAGATGAGCTACCTGTTTTTTTTAAGTTGACCACCTATTGCTTGGGATAAAAAGAATTAGTCCTCAAAAATGGGAAAAAGTAGCTCTATGTTCCACCTGCATACTACTTGTTTCTGCATCCCCCCATTATTCACAAGTAATTACTTCAGAGTGACTGTAGTATACCATTTAAAGAACATTGACTGCCTTGATTTATAGTAAAATATTCACTATAAAAAGTGCTCTGAACAAAACGTTTCAAAATGTTAAAAAGTGCAGGGAAGCATACATATTTTTATTTTTAGAATAAAAATAATTGTGCATTGTGACATATAAACACAAACTTACAACCAGCCTGCATAACTCAAGTAGTAAAGTTGTACTTAGTACAGCCCACTAATAGAAAATAATAAAAATTAAAATTAAAAACTTAATCACACATCCTCCAAGTTTTAATATAAGTGGACTGGGAAAGAAATGAGAAACTGCTCCATCTGGAATTACATGGGCTGATGTCTTAACTGCCAAGTTTAACAAGATAGTTAACGAGTGAGGTATTTATTCTTCTGCTATCATGCAAACTGTTAATAAACTATTAGTTGGTCTACTAGGTAAAGCTTTTAAAAGTGATAAATTGACCTCCTGAAGTATGTTGCAACCCTCATCTCCATTGGCATCAATTGTCACTAATCAAGTTCATTAGTTCAGATTAAATGTATTCTTAAGCAATATAATAAACCACTTACATTGTTTTTCAGCGTTATTGTGGTGGAAAAACTTACCTCTAAAGAAAGACAAAATATGTAGAGATCCAAAGCTTATTCTTTTTTTAAAGTTTAAGGTGATCCCCTGATTCAAGGCAAGAATAATCCAGTGACTATTTGTTAAGCACTTGTTAATCTAGATCTTATGGATCTATAAACCTTATGTCGATCTATTTGCTTGGTATGCAAATTGAAGGGGGTCTAACAGTGGATCCGTGATGATTTTCAAGTGGGACAGCGCTAGCCTTTCAAAGGTTTTCATAACTACAGATGTTAGAGCAACTGGTCTGTAGTAATTCACTTCCTTGATGAAGGGCTTATTCGGCACTGGGATGATATTGGAGCGTTTGAAGCAAGGAGGAACATAGCACATCTCTAGGGATTTGTTGAAGATTTGGGTGAAGATGGGAGCCAATTGTTCAGCACAGACTTTTAAGCAAGAAAGAGTTATCTTGTCTGGGCCTGGTGCTTTTCCTGGCTTCTGTCTGTGAAATAGATCTTGCACTTTTTACTTACGTTATGTTTATACAAACAACTACTATCCTGTACATGTTTGACAAATAAATAAAATAAATACATAAAATAAATACATAAAATAAAGTATAGTAATAATGATTAGCAATACTTTCCAGGATCCTGCATTTTCTATGCTGTGTGTGTGTGTGTGTGTGTGTGTGTGTGTGTTAAAATGTGTAGATTAGCAAATTGCCATATTATACTATAGCAAGAACACATATACATTAGGTATGTCTGGTTGGATCTAGGTTTCATTATAACCCTGTTGATGTTAATACATTTTAATACATATTCATGTTATGTAACTGGATGCCTGCTTGCTTTCAAAACAAGTGACATGAGCAGTCTTTTAATAGGATTACAGTATCTTCTAGGAATTGTGCAGAGATTTGTGAATGGGAGACAATAAGCATCTGAAGGGAGACAGACTCAGCTTCAGCAAGACACAAATTTTAATAATAAGCTGAAGAGGGAAGAAAATGCTGTATCAGGATGATCCAAAGCTACAGCTATAAGAAGGAATTATAGAGTACAGGGAATCTTGGCTGGGTTTGGCCAAAGGAAATTTAATGGAGATGTCCAAGAAAAAGAGAGATTGCAGAACGAGGATATGTGTGGGGGGGTTGGGAGGGAAGAAACAAAATGAAAAGGAAAAAAAACATGTAAGAAGGAGACAAATTTAGATATGAATGATAGTATCACTTACAGACTGATAACAATAGCACTGACAGAGGGCATCAACTAGTTGAACGTAAATCAAACACTACAACATGGCATAAGTAGTGTAAGAGCATCATTTATAAACTGCACTGTCCCTCTGGACATCTTGGTTGGGGTTTCTGGAGGGTATATTTTCATAACAACGAAACCTGCAGGCTCTGCACTTCTAAATACAGGAATGCATCCTTGCAAATGTCTACCTAGAAAATAAAGACAAAATGGCATACAGCAAGGTTAAGGAACTGTAAGCACTGAACTCTATCTAAAAGGAGTGAATTGAGTAACAAAAGAAAATTCACTCTTAGGGTCAATATTGAACCCTAATTCAATTGAACTTTATTGTTTGGCATCATGTTAAACTAGGTATCATAGTATTTGAATCAACTGGTGTGCTTAGACTTATTTCCAGGCAAGTCGCCGTGTTACAGCAAAACTGGCCATAAAGATATCCCTAACTAACTCAGTCTAACCAACACAACAGAATATTACAGAATAATACAGTTGGAAGGGACCTTGGCGGTCTTTCAGCTCAACCCTATACCATTTCAGACAAATGGTTGTCCTATCCCTTCTTTAAAACTTCCAGTGATGGAGTACCCACAGTTTCTGAAGGCAAGCTGTTGCCCTGATTAATTGTTCTAACTGTTAGGAAATTTATCCTTATTTCTAGACTGAGTCGCTATTCGGTTAGTTTTCATCCATTGCTTCTTGTTCTGCCTTCAGGTGCTTTGGAGAATAGGTTGTCCCTTCCTTCATTCTGGAAACCCTTTAGATATTGGAACATCATGTCATGTCATACCTAGTCCTTCTTTTCATGTCATATCTAGTCCTTCTTTTCATTAAACTAATTCATTAAACCAATTCCTGCAACCGTTCTTTATGTGTTTTAGCATCCAGTCCTCTAATCAATTTTGATGCACTTTTTCTAGAGTCTCAATATCTTTTTTTATATTGTGGCAACCAAAACTGGATGCAATATTCCAAGTGTGGTCTTACCATTATAAAGTGGTACTCACATGATCTTAATTCTATCCCTCTGTTTATGTAGCCTAGGACTGTGTTGGCTTTTTTGGTGGCTGCAGCACATTGCTGTCTTGTATGTATAAGTGGGATGTAATTTATATAACCTTTAATAATGTGCATTCTTTCACTAGGATTTCTTAATCTTCAGATGGGGAAGAGTGGAAGAACCATTAAGTATTAGTTACAGTAATAGGCTGCCACTGAAACATTGTTAACCATCTGTTGGGCAGCCAAGCCCTGGCAGATACTAAGGCACCACAGCAGGAAGCACACCCACTGCAGCCCATCACACTAGGCACATATTTTTGTGTTGTTGCCATTTGCTTCAAGTTTTAGGGCCAATAAACTATCCAATATTGTACAGATATAGCTGTGCAATGTGCCACAATCTTTTATTACTGCACAGAACAACCTGAACTTTTATGTTCCTTTTCTCAGTCTGTTTGCTTGATGTTATATATACAGCTTTGCTGATTTAACTGTATAGTGGATTTTGGCAGGCAGCCTTATACCCAATTATGCCAAGATAAAACGTATACCATCACTATCCTAGCATAATCTGTAACACGGCATGGAAAATATAGTAAATTGTCAAGGAGAAAGGAGAATCTTTAAAATTTAAAAATCATTTGATCTGGTTTGCAACTCTGCAATAATTACATAAAAATAGGCAATGTGTGATTCTCTAGCTTTTCTGAACCAAAACGTTCAGTATTCTCAGCCTTCATGGGGACAAACATGGAAGTTATAATCAATGCACCTATTTCCAGAGCAAGTAATTAGTATTTCTCATTTTGAAAATATTTAGTAGTTTCATTGCGGTAAATCTCCTTCCATGCTTTCATCCTTTTATGGGTCTTCTCAAAATGCTCTTATTTTAGAAGACCAAGACTACTAACTATTGTATCAAAGAAGACATGCTACTAACTACCGTATTAACTACCGTATTAAAAGTGAACCTTTTCATGGCTGTTTTTCTACTGTTCACTATGTTCACTATGTCCAATGCATTTTATGTACCACTGGTACCAAGAATACTCTGTGGATACCCAGGATGAAACAGAATGATAAAATAATCTTGTTTGTTTATTTCATTAGACTTCTCTTGGGAGTTCTTTTTTTTTTTTACTTTTTCATCTTCCACTGGACCTCACAGAAATGTGCATGCACATACGCATACATATTTTCTCATGTAACAAATATGGATACTTATTTATATTGATCTCAGGAATTGATGTCACACATAAATCAGAGTAAATAATGTTCTTAAATAATGTGGACTTCTACAATAGCTTCCCAGAAAATTGGTAGAAACTGGTGGACTCCATTTGTATTACCATCTATGCCAGCATAGAGAAGTTTCAGTAGAGGAAGAATTTTTTAAATCAAAAGATAGCAAAAGATGGGAAAAATGGCCATTGGCTATTAATTAATGATATAACTTAAAATACTCATTTGAAACGGTGACTTAAATAAGGCAGGGCATCAGATGCATTGAACTAATTAGAAAAAAATTAATTCTGATTATGTGCATTCAGAGAGAGCAGAATATATTTAAAAAAATAAAAGTTCATGTGATTCTTCCATATACAGCATCAAGTGCTACTGGCAGATAAATATATACTTAAAATAGTATTTTGTCATGGACGGAAGCTTTCACCAGCAGAAGAAATAAAAATGAGTCTATTTGATTTTTCTCCCCCTCTTTGTCTGGTGTTCATTTCACTCCAGCTCTTCCATTGTGAAACCTTGTATTGGTGAATGAATGAATATACTCACCATCTGTTGGGTGTTCAGTACCCTATAGAAAATGAGTAGTGGTCTCATTTCACTTCCCAGTAAACAGGTGCCCACTTAACACAAAAATTCAAAATGTTACTAATTGCCACCCTTACTGTACGAGAAGGACAGAGCTGAAGGTTTGAATTGGCTTGATTAATAAACTATCCTTCTCATCTACTACATTTAAAAGTTCATTAGGACACAGATGTTGTGGTAGTAGGAATTGCAGAGTAAAGAAATGAGATAACAAATTAGTCTTGATATCTCAAGTTCATAATTAGTAGAATTGCCAACATTATTAAAATAAAGATTCTTTACCGAATATTATTAGCACAGATACAAATCTATGCTGAGAATTTGTTTCTTTAGTATTTTTCATTTAAGATTGGCTCATTGTCAAATATTTCAAAAGGCACTCACAGCCATATGCAGTTTTCAATTATCTGGTCTGTATTTGTGCCAAATATATCTTAGTTACTCAATGATATACAAGGTAGTATGTAGCCATACAGTAATGCTGCATTTAAATATAACACTGGAGGAAGTAAATATTCTGATTCCAGATATCACTCAAAAATTGAGAAAGATCCAAAAGTTTAACTTTTTAGAAATATGAATTTCTTGGCTGTCTCTCGCCTTGTTCTCTAGACTCCTACAGCATTCCAATATGAGTGATAGCTTAACAGGATCAGAAAGTCATGATGCCCTAATTCCAGACAAATTGTGAAACATGTGTGAGCAGAGATCCCGACTTATGAGAAGAACAAATGATTTGCTGTCAGTATATTTCAGCAAAGTTAATCTGAGATTGCTCTAGGGATAGGCTACTACCCAGATTTGTAGTCCTAATCTGCAGATGATGATTAGAATTTGCCAAGAATATTCAAGAGAGTTATGATTTCAGGCATACACAGAGGGCAGCTAGTCTATCCATCAGATACACGTTTTAAAGACAAACATCTATTACATATCAAACTAATGCAGAATTCCAAACCTTTTCACAGATCCTTCTAAAAAATTATTCCATTTTACAGAACATCCTATTGTCCAGTTTAAAACTTTTAAGATTTTCAATTCATTGCTTTTTTGCATTTTTAAAAATCTTTGCTACAGTGATACTTTGGTGCCTAAGCAAAAAAAAAATTCTCCTGCCACTATAATTTCATTATTAAACCTTTGCTACTGTTCTGCATGATGCCTTATGCAATAATACAGGAAAACAGGTTTTGGGAAGCTGTATATCAAATGAGAGATGGCAAAGGAACTAATTAATGACCCTTCTCTAGACTCTTCTAAAAGGAGGACATGGTGATACACAGACAAATCTCCTGGTTAAAAAACAACAATGAACTATTAGTGAAGCCTCATGAATTCTTGGTAGTATTGCCAATTCTGAAATACTCCTGTTAAAATAAATGCAACTCTGTATACCTAGATTTATCTTTTGAAGATAAGCTAAGATGTTCCTGTTCTCTTCTGCTTTGTAGTTATTTGATTCCTTTTTAAAAAGAAGACATTACTGTTATCCCTGCTGTTTTCGATTCTGTTTAAGTTCATGTTGTTAAACTAAAGTTGTGCAAACTGCTGTTTTGGTTATTTTTCTTGCTGCTTTCTAAATGTTTACATTTAAAGGTTTGGGGGCATTATACCCTGTCTTGGATGATATATTTGCTGAACTTGCATATTCTGATCACAGAACTTTGAAAGAAATTCAGATATTAACTTTTAGGACAATATATTAAAATGAAAATCAAACCAGCTCTGAATTTGCTTGCAATCTAAGTCAAGAGATTTATCTTTTCTTTCTTTTTTAACCAACTGTACATTTCAACAATGGCAGTTGAATAACAGGCAAACTTTTTTTTTTGATGGAACAAATAGTTCAAAGATAAAAGTCCATACTGGAGCATCTAATGATAATGAAAAATATAAATTACATTATATTTGAACTATATTCTTTTCAGTATTGATTCCACAAGTTACTTGAGGGTTATAAAGTTGGCAGTGTAAACTTCAAAATGATGATGACTGCTGTAATTATAGAAATAAAATACTTGCATGCCATGTGGTTTTGCTAAAATCATTTACGTATCTTTTATGTGACTGTGACATTATCCAAAATATATAAAATTCACTTAGGGGATGATATTACACCATGCTCTGTTGTTACCCTCATCACATTTTTCCCAGTTAATCCTGTTCTTTGATTTAAAAAAAAAAATCTGCTAAGCACTAATTATTTAACCTTACCTCCTACCAACTTACTTTCTTTATTTGGGGGGTTTCTTAAGGGCTATAATGAGCTGTCCCTACACAAACAGGCCAAATTAGTGGATAATTACTGCTGGGCCTGTGAATGCTCTCACTCCCCCTTTCTTACAGTTTCACAACATTACCAGAATAGCCTGTCACCTCCCTACCAATTAGGTACAATTACTACTTTATAACATTAGTGGTGGCGGGCTTATTATGTTGGAGGATATGTTAAAGTACAGAGGAGGTGGAAGGGTTGGGTGAGTGGGCAATGAATTGAGGCCAGAGGAGGTCATTTTAGCACTGGGAACTGGCATGGTATATTCATTGCATTATTATCCAGGATCACAGCTGCACCAGCCTAAATGTGCTAAGGAATGAAAATGTGGGGCTCTTGATCATCAGCATTTTATTCTTAAGTCAGCAAAGCAACCCTTAGATCTGCAAAGTTTAGCTTATTCAGGTGGCAGGGCTTGCACTTCACATGGATTATTATTTAAAGGTGGCTTTTGTCAGACAGAAAGGGGACCAATTTATTAAGCTGGCGACAATCAAGTGTCAAAGAAAAAGGGTGGGAGAAGGTCCTGAAAGAACAACACAACATTCCCTTCCACCATATATACTAATGGAGTTCAAGGCAAAATAAATCAGAGAAAAGCTTGAAAGGTCCATAGACCCTGCTTTGCCCTTGTCCAATTAATACTAATTCTCTTTAAAGAAAGTGGATGAGTTGGAACACTCATTCTTGTGTATAGAGCTTTAAATTTTAAATGGGAAATTATTTGCACTTCTTTATGGCGGTGAAGAAATAGGTTTGGTGAGGCTACAATTTCACTAAAGCAAGGCCTATTCTATATCTATCACAGTTATTTTTTTCTGGTATCTATTTGAAGGAATACCATTTCAGTCATTCTCAATGATTTCTACTTATTATAAGACGTGTGTTGAGCAGTAATCAATGAACTGAATAACCACGTCTTTAAGCCAATTTACGTGAGGTTAGAATGTTGATTTTGTTAAAATAAATATATAAGTAGATGTTAGTTGTAGTTTTATGTTGCCTCCATGAGTAAATAAGAGATTTGTAATACCATATGTTTTGAAAATTCAATAGGACATGTTACTATTCCAAAGTTATATACTCTACAGACCCCTCACATCCTGGACATAAATTGTTTCAACTTCTACCCTCAAAACGATGCTCTAGGGCACTGCACACCAGAACAACTAGACACAAGGACAAATTTTCTCCGAATGCCATCACTCTGTTAAAAAACTAATTCCCACAACACTGTCAAACTATTTACTAAGACTGTATTACTATTATTCTTCTCATCCTTCCTATTACCTATCTCCTCCCATTTATGACTATAACCATGTTGCTTGTATTTTTACGATTTATATTGTTCTGTTTGTTTCCTAGTATGATTTGATTGCTTATTAGTAACCTATGACTATCACTAAGTGTTGTATCTTATGATTCTTGATGAATGTTTTTTTCTTTTTTCTTTTTTTCCTTTTATGTACACTGAGAGCATATGCACCAAAGACAAATTCCTTGTGTGTCCAATCACACTTGGCCAATAAAGAATTCTATTTTATTCTAGTCTAGTCTAGTCTAGTCTAGTCTAGTCTAGTCTAGTCAATTCTATAGGGTGGTGAATGAACATGGATTGGGATCTCTGCTTTTACAAGTGAGCCAACTTTAAGATCCAACAACAAATCCTTATGAGGTACACCAGCAGCCCCCAACCTTTTTGGCACCAGGGACCGGGTTCTCTGGAGGGAGGCTTTTCAATGGATTGGAGGGGGCGTGGTTTTGCCTGCTGCCTGCATTCCTTGGATGGGGCTTCACCTGTTTGCACGGACCGGTTTCTGGCATGCCGCGGCCCGGTGCTGGTCTACGGACCGGGGGTTGAGGACCACTGAGGTACACTACTGATAAAGGCATCCTCAATTATTCCATCTTCTACTTCTTAAAAGGATCTTGTTGTGATTGTTCTGATAAGAAAACCAGAATGGCAAAAGACTGAAAGGAAACAAATGGGAAGCCTCTCTGCCAGACCTCTTTCATTAAAGAAATAGTACAATTGCATAAGAGAATTTCATCTGGTACATTCAAAGGCTTTTAGTGGATGAGTCACATTTACACATAAAGATAAGTTTTGCAAATAGTTTTTTCTTTAATCAACACCCTACTAAAGATGATGTGGTAGATGTGTTTTAAGCTTTTAAAAATAAATTATGCTTGCAGTTATATTCTGAAATCAATTTTGAAAGATGACACATTAAATAATGATTTGACTAGAATACACCTGATGAAGATTAGCCCAGTCCACAGATACATTCTAGGGCAGGGGTCTCCAACCTTGGCAACTTTAAGACTTGTGGACTTCAATTCCCAGAATTCCTCAGCCAGCGAAGGTTGCAGACCCCTGTTCTAGGGAACTTGAGCTCTCAAGTCTACTGCAACCAAAGTAGCTTGGCTCTGATTCGTCAATGAAAATTCTGATAAAAATTCAGGCATTTAGGATTGTGCGGTTCACAACTTTGCTCCAATCAAAAAATTATCTGACAAACCCCGTTCCTGTTAACAGCGGTGTACCTCAAGGCAGCATACTAGGACCCACACTCTTCATACTCTATATAAATGACCTTTGCAATCACATTACAAGTGACTGCGTTCTCTTCGCCGATGATGTAAAACTCTTCAACACCACCGACAACACTGCTATCCTCCAAAAAGACCTAGACTTTGTGTCAGAATGGTCTAACATCTGGCAACTCCAAATCTCAACCAACAAATGCTCTGTCCTACATATTGGCAAAAAAAATCAGAACATTAAATACAAGCTGAAAAGTCAAGACCTTACAGACGACCCTCACTCTGTCAAAGACCTTGGAATACTCATATCAAATGACCTAAGTGCCAAAGCCCACTGCAACAACATCGCCAAAAAGGCTTCAAGAGTTGTTAACCTAATCTTATGTAGCTTCTTCTCCGGTAATATCACACTACTAACCAGAACATACAAAACATTCGCCAGACCAATCCTCGAATACAGCTCATCTGTCTGGAACCCACACCGCATATTGGACATAAATACATTAGAAAGTGTCCAGAGATACTTTACAAGAAGAGTCCTCCACTCCTCTACTCGCAACAGAATACCTTATGCAACCAGACTTGAAATCCTGGGCTTAGAAAGCTTAGAACTACGTCGCCTTCGGCACGACCTAAGCATAACTCATAAAATTATCTGCTACAATGTCCTTCCTGTCAATGACTACTTCAGCTTCAACCACAACAATACACGAGCACATAACAGATACAAACTCAAAGTGAACCGCTCCAAACTTGACTGTAGAAAATATGACTTTAGCAACAGAGTGGTAAATGCCTGGAACTCACTACCTGACTCTGTGGTTTCATCACCAAACCCCCAAAACTTTACCCTTAGACTGTCCACTGTTGACCTCACCCGATTCCTAAGATGTCAGTAAGGGGCGTGCATAAGTGCACCAGCGTGCCTACCGTCCCTGTCCTAATGTTCCCGCTTATCAGTACCCATGTTATGTATATAAACAATGTTATATCTATGCATATTACCAACACGTACTTGACAAATAAAATAAATAAATAAATAAATATCGTATGTGGAGTGAACAATTGATCTGTCTTTGCCAAGGGTACCAATGTTTTTATTTATTTGCTTTATAGTCACATCAAAGTTTAATTACATGTTATTCAGAACCTGCAGTGTGCAGAAGATAAATGCCCCTGGCACAACATTCGTGACTATTATAAAGTTAGTACTTAATGCATTATATGATATGTCAGTCTTCTCACACATAGTGTTTCTCAAATGACAAATCTCATCAATTGAAACCAGCACGACTTTAGAGATGGGAGCTATAGTCCAGAGTTTCTGAAATCCTAATGTTAAGGAAGGTTGAATTTAGGGAGCAGAAGTTTATTCTATTTTATGTGGTCTAAAAGAGTTTAACAGAAGATAGGAAATGAAGTATAAATGTAATTTAATTTAAGTCGACATTTGATCCACTGATCCTCTTGATTGAAATGTACATTTTAGGAACTGTAATAGCCTAAGACATTTTTTTTCCACTTCAAGTCTTCACTGCATCTAAGTTAGAGTTAGCAAAAGCAGCACCTGAAATCATTTTTGTTGAAGTTAGACCCTCAGGATCTGTATAATCATCCACTTAAATTAAACCTGAATTCTACTTGCACAGTAAAAGGGGGTGGGGGGAATACTCTGAAAGGTTTCCTAACTCGATCCATATACACAAGGGAAATGTTCATACTCCCAACCCAAAATTAAAAATATGGAAAGATCTCAGTCGAGCTCTGAGATTCATTTTAGGAACTGCAATTGCTCCATTGCAAATATACCAATTGTAATATGCTTCCACCTGTCATAAAATATTCAAGTAATATAATTGCTGAAGATAAGTTAACCTGTGTTATATTTTGGACATTACAGTTTCAAACATCTCTTTCACTTAAACCACTATTATATAGATCATTTCTCATTAACAAAAGCAATTAAAAACTAGTGTTCACTATTGCTTTAGAAGTTCATATATTTATTAGATTTCTTCTCTCTTTCTCTCTTTCTTTTCCAAGGTTCTGCTCTGAACCTCAAGTTATCCATGTGGAAAAAGATCATTTTTAATCAAAAGAGACCCTGTTATTCAGCAAGTGGTCTAATTTATTATTTATTTATTTATTTTGTGAGATTTATATACCGCCTCACAGTGCAAGCACTGTTCCCTCTAAGGTGCGCGGCCGCGTGGCCGTGCACGTGATGAGATAACGCCATGCGGAAGTTTCTAAGTTCCGCCCGGCATTTTCTAATGGGAGAGGCTGCGCGCCTGCGCGCCCGCGCAGATGAAAAGAGAACACCGCACGCCGTTTTCAGCTATTACAGGGAACATTGAGTGCAAGCACTCTCTAAGCAGTTTACACCAGTAAGCAATGTATATTTACATTGCCCCCAACAATCTGGGTCCTCATTTTACCTAGCTCGGAAGGATGGAAGGCTGAGTCAACCTTGAGCTGGTGAGATTTGAACCGCTGACCTGCGGATCAGTCAGCTAAAGTGACCTGCATTACTGCCTCTAACCGCTGCGCCACCTCGGCTCATAATTATGATCAGATTCAATCAATTTGCACATTCATTTTACTCTTCTTCTATACTTTTGATTTATTTATTTATTTACTGGGCATCTAAGCTGCCTTAATTATAAAAGACTGAATATTCATAATTTAAAACAGGAATAAGAAATAAGAAATCACAACTGAAGTATTTAAGGGCCAAAGGTTAAGGTTGAGCTGGGATTGTTAATAAGTTTGTGCAAATTTTTTTAAAGGAATGCTTTGCAATATGTGAGAGTAGGTCCTGTACACTTATTTGAATCATTGAAGCAACCTTGTCTTTAGCAGGCTCATATGGCTATGTCAGGAGTTGTTCCTATGTGCATACAAAATATGAATACAAAAGGAGGATGGATTATCAACAAAATGTTAAGGAAAAAGATATCAGAAGTATTAACTATTTCCAACTTATTTCCTAATCTCTTAGTCAGGCAATGATATAGTTCACAGCACACACAATGTCTTCTGTAGATCACCCTATTGTTTGTCATCTGAGTCAAGAGTTTAATTAATTATTATTGTATTGACAGAATTAGAAATGTCTTTTCATACAATATCCCTTTAATAACTTTTTTCTTGAAAACACATAACCTCCATACTTTCATGTTATAAATTTTAAAACACTTCTCTGCAATGCAACTTCTTTTTTCCGTTCAACTGTGTCTGATTCTTGAAGACTCCCTGGAGAAAATACCGTGCCATTTTTCTTGGCAAGAAATTTTTTTCAGAAGTGGCCTGGACTTTGCATTTGGAGATGGCCTTGACAAGTCCCTAGGAAATGTCCTCCTTGCTGGGACCGGAAGAAAGTGACTGACCCAAATTCATCCAGCTGGCTTCATGCCTAAGATGGTACTAGAACTCAGGATCTCCCAATTTCTAGTCTGATGCCTTAACCCAGGGGTCGGCAACCCACGCCTCTGGAACTGCATGTGGCTTTTTCATCCCTCAGCTGTGGCTCCCTGTCACCAGTTGGCTCCACAATTGATAGGGCTTTCGGTTAGGACAGGTAGAGGAAAAAGGATGCCGTGCTAGGAGGAGACTCTATGGTGGGGGAACCAGAATTCCGGTCAGCAGAGAAAAAAGGACACTGCGCTAGGAGGAGACTCTATGGTGGGAGAACTGGACTTCCGGTCGGCTCCAGAATTGAATGGGGGCCTTCCGGTTAGGAACTGTGTGGTTCTTTGAGTGTTTAAGGTTGCCGACCCCTGTCTTAACCATTACACCAAACAGGCTCTAATACAGTTTGCATTAAGTGCTAAATGAATGTAAATGTTTCTATCTCTCCATTATTATTATTATTTTCACAGTGCCTTGAAATGATGCCATCTTATGGCTCTCATTTCTCCATAGCAGTTTCTTTGGATCTGGCCCATCACTGCTCAATTTCCTTCCATCTCTTATAAGCAGAGCTATTTATCCAATAAATTGCATTCAAGATAAATATATCAACCTAGATGTTCAAGTGGGTGCAAAAAGTAGGCAAAACAAACTTGTCTATATTTAGAAAAAGCAGATGGGTATTCCATTGTATGCTACATATGATGCTGTAGCAATTGGTTCTCATAAAATGCAAGCAACATGCTGATTTTAATATATGGAACCAACT
Source organism: Diadophis punctatus similis (assembly GCA_023053685.1). Taxonomy (NCBI): domain Eukaryota; kingdom Metazoa; phylum Chordata; class Lepidosauria; order Squamata; family Dipsadidae; genus Diadophis; species Diadophis punctatus. The sequence continues at coordinate 35,825,873 of JALIGW010000002.1, read as the reverse complement.
TCATATTTACTTGGCATTATATGCCTAGCTTAATTCAATATCCAAAGAAACATTTGATTATTTGATAGAGCTGGCATTCAATACTCCACTGGAATCACCGAATTTAAAATGAATGCACTTTTAAAAATATGTTTCTAAGTAGAAAGCTACGGTCACTGCTTAAACTTAGTTGATGTGATTGTCCTTCAGACACCATATAAAATGTCTTTCCTGCATCATATTATCAAACATCAATTGCCCCTTTGGGGAATTTCTTATTGTTTTCCCCCCTATATAATTCTTTTGCATTTAACCCTTCAAACAGAAGATACAATTGCAAATTTAGGCACCCTTAGTCACATTGTAAATTTTAATGTATCCCAAACTGAACAGAAGCCAAGAGAACTTCTATGTAATAGAAAGTTAAAGATGACATTTTTGCAAATTTGAATGTATACTTAATATTTATGTGCAGCTTTTTACAGATCACGGCAAGGGGAGAGTAAAACAAGTTATCAGCCCAGGGGCGGGTTCCTAATTTTTTTACTACCACTCTATGGGCGTGGCTTATTTTATGGGTGTGGCTTGTCAGCCATGTGACTAGGTGGGCATGGCTTGCCGGTCATATATTAGTTATTTCAGAGAGATGTTACTACTATTTTTGCTATTTTATACCTTACATGAAATGCTTTGCATAGAAAGTGTGTGTTACACCATGGCAATACAGCAACCTTTATATGTAGAAAATGCTATAGTTAAAAGACAAGCAAGTCTCATACAGCATTTTTGGTTTCAGTCATGGATTTCTTAGACGAAAATATTGAGGACTGTTAAAAGAACAGTATCTTTTAACAGACCTCAATGTTTTCGTCTAAAGAATAACAGTATAAAACTGTATAAAATTAACAGTATAAAAGGTTAAGCTTTCGGAAAACTTTGGGAAGCTTTAGGCAAAAGCGAAGGAAAAGTGTCAAATGCGAGCTTCTTATTATTTTCAAGCGAAGGGACAGGGCAAGACTTAATTGTCAGGTTTCTGGGCATGTGCAAAAGAATTTTTTTTAAAAAATCTAAAAATTTTTTTTTAAAAAAATGGCAGCACCCAGGCCCCGGCAACCGACCGCACCGGTACTGTGACGTCACCAGCGGGCCGCTACCGGTGCTATAGAGTGGACCGCACTGGTAGGAACCCACCACTGTATCAGCCTAATAATTAAATTATGACATATTTACACCATTACAATGAAACCTTGATCAGACATTCCAAAACTGAAAAAGTTTACATAATATTTAGGTTTTACAAATTAATGAAATATTCCGTAAGAGTTCAGAAAATTGACTTTAAATTGTCCATCCTATGAACAGATAATTGAAGCATTGAACTTACTATCACATCCGACTAGAATAAATCAAGAGCTTCTGGCTGCCAGTTGGTGCAATGAAGGGAATGTTATCACTGGCAGGTGGCTTTGCCTTTATGTAATGTACCTATTCACATCTAAGCTCGTTTTTACTCCTGATTTTTCACTCCTTCATCATGTGCACAAAGTACACTTTCCCAAGAAAGTGTTTATCAAGAACTGAACAAAAGAGACTTAAAACAAGTCCTCTTTTCCATTGAATCTGATATTGGTGAGACACAGTACAGTAATATAAAAACATGAGAAATGTCCTCTTCTTTTTCTATTAAAAAAAAAAACAAATCCTCTGAATTTCTTATTGTAAGTGTTGGCAGACAGCCCATCATTGGAAAGTGAAGAAAACATCTTGATTTAACATCTGATCATGGATTTTCATTCTTTCATTCTCTTTTTTTCATCTGTAAACAATTGGACCATATGTACTGTGACGGAAACATGAAGGCTTGTGACAGAATACTATTTAAGGAACCTTGTGTTTAATTGCTTCTCTTGATTAGCAGAAAAGGAATTTACATATTCAGCTTATATTTTCTATACGTATCTCTACAGAGTTATTACTCTATAAAGATATTATCTATATGGGTATTACTGAAGGTACAGTAGATCTTTATTTGAAAAATAAAGCAGAAGCAAAATACTAGCTCAATTGCAATAAGTATCATTGAGTTCAATGGTGCTTTCTGTCAGTGAAAGAGCCGAGGTGGCGCAGCGGTTAGAGAGCAGTCCTGCAGGCTACTTTAGCTGACTGTGATCATTTGAATTCAGCTGTTCAAATCTCACGGGCTAAGGGTTGATTCAGCCTTCCATCCTTCCGAGGTAGGTAAAATGAGGACCCAGATTGTTGGGGGCAATGTAAATATATACATTGCTTAATGGTGTAAACCGCTTAGAGAGTGCTTGCACTGTGAGGCGGTATATAAGTCTCACTAATAAATAAAATAAATAAATAAATAGGTATAGTACTTTTTTGAAAGTATTGTGGCATACATAATAGATCTGTACATGACTGCACATTATTTGCAATTCTGTTTTAACCATAAGGTTTCGTGGAACAGCAGACTTAAAATTATATTCTGTTTACCCTAAATCAAGATTATCCATAATTGGTAAAATGCTCCTGAATGTAAGATGATGTTCCTCCAAAGTAGAAGTAGACCAGAAGAAATATATACAGTATAAACATGGATAAAAATGCTATGCAATGCCCTTGCTTCCCCCTTATCAAACTTGAGTTGTACCAGGGGTGGGTTCCTACCAGTGCGGTCCACTCTATAGTACCGGTAGCGGCCCATTGGTGACATCACAGTACCGGTGCGGTCGGTTGCTGGAGCCTGGGCGCCGCCATTTTAAAAAAATGGCTTCTCGAGCTGCTGAGGGGAGAGGGAACAGGAGCCTAGGATCATCGAATGGGGAGAAGCATTCAGGCTGGACGGAGCCTCCTAGAAGAACCACTGCCGTGGTCTTGCTGCTCCTGCTGCGGGGGGCTGCGTTGCTGGTGAGCAATGCCCCCCCACTTCTCTGGCCGCTTCCAAGCTCCCGAGGCCCACGCCCACCCAGTCACATGGCTGGCAAAATAAGCCACGCCCACAGAGTGGTAGCAAAAAAATTAGGAACCCGCCCCTGAGTTGTACTTCAGCTGGAACAATTCCTTGGGGCTTCTTTCTCTTATGTTAAGCATTGTGTCCATATAACACATCTGTATTTATGTGCATGAGTAAAGCAAAGGCTAAAAAAGTAAATAAATTCAAGTTAATGAATAACTACATACCTATACTATCACAGTTTCAGCTTTGTTAGACAGCAACTTACGGATTTTATTGTATTTCAGAGAAGTACAACTTCTCTGATGCCACAATTGTATGCTTTCATTTGTAACCTGAAATCTAATAGGATCAAAACATTCATCCCAATTGAAATCTCCAGTATAATTTTCAATCAAAAAAAACAATTTAGCATATGCCGTACAAATCATTTGTTTAGACAGCTTTTTTCCCCTGTCATGTAGCTATAAAGTCTTGAACTGGATCTCCTAAAGATATTTTCAAAATAAATGTTGGAATCCCTCCAGTCAATTAACGAGAGATTTTCCAAAGCCAAATCTAAAACTACTCCAATCAATATAGGAAGAGAGATCGGTGGCACAAAAGTTTGTACAATGCAAAATTTCTACATTGATGGGGATTTCAATAAACAGGAAACAAATTTTCAAATTTGATAGTGATATTTATATGTGTAGGCATAATGCAATATGCTGAAATGTAATGATGTCATGAATTTCTTTTGCTGATTAAGTTCTTACCATACTTCCAAAAGAACTATATAAAACATTATCTATCTCCCATATATGTTATTTATTTGTAAGAATTGTTAAATGAAAAGTGTACTGCTTGTATGATGTTGAGTCTTTTACAACTGTAATGTATCTTTATCTATGCATATAATAGGCCCAATAAAGAATATGAAAATTATAATGCCATATCGACATTATAGCCTAATAGACATTTCCCGTTCAAAGCGTTTCCTATATTCCATACAAACTCTCGACTGTCCAGTGCTAAGATCCAATGCAACTAAAAATGTACTTTTGCATTTTTAGCAGGCAGATTTTATGAATGCAAGTAAATTGCTCCAAATTAATAATTGTTTCTTTTTGCTTTGACATCATTGTAGGTACCTGAGTATCTTTTTAGAATGAGAGACAATACTATGGTAGCATTTATTTTCTTATTAAGATATCATTTATTTGCTTAATGAAGTGAAAATGAAAAGTGAGAAAGAATAGATAAATATTACTCGGTGAAATCTATTTATAGTTCTGCTTTTTATAACATATAATAATACAAGTTGTGACTGCCAATAATAAAATCATGTTCATAAATGACTTTAGGGAAATTGACAAATAATCTCAGTATTTCTAAATCTTTTTTGTTTATACATCTGTATCAACAGCTATGAGATAGCATATTTATCTCATAATTTTGTCTATTTCCTCATAATTAATGAGGTAGATGTGAATGAAGATAAATTCATATTATTACTGCCATTTTTTTAAAAAAACTATAATTGATCTTTAATTAAGATACAAAAAGAGCTATATTTAATAGATCAACATTCTTCAGGGATGACTGCTGAACTAACTTTATTTTTGAAATACATGTACGAACAATGATAATTTTGGAAATACTGATGACAACAGTATTAATTCTTGTGAACTTTGGAAAAAAATGGTTTACTATTTTTCTTACCTCTCCGTTGATAACCTCAAGTTCACTGAGAAGATCATTTTGAACATCTGGTCTTAACCTTAAAATTAGCTACATGTTTAGCCTTGGTTGATTGACAGTATTCATTAACATGAATGTAAAACTTAAATATTTAAAATCTGCATTTTATTAATATTTAATATGGGGGTCATAGGTAATGTCCATATGTGGGAGATAGAAATAAAAGTAGGAGATAGTGCAAGAATTCAATTCAATTACTTCTCCCGCTAATTGCAAATGTCTTCAAAGATTGAGACACGGTTTCTCCTGCATGACCTTAGTGCATAAGCTAGACATCATTAGCAAGCACCTTTTTGTACTTGTCGCTAATCGCTCTCTAATCTGGGTCAGGAATAGAACAGGATCTTTGCAGAATCTAATGATGTTGGAAAGAAGGATCTTTGAGATTCTTGGGAGTTGCTGACAAGCCAAAATTTGGACAATGTAGTTCAAGTTAGTGGCAAGGTCAAATTTAGTGTTTTGCTGAGAAAACAGGATATTCACTACTTTAGTTTATTTTTTTCTCATGACACAATGCAGAACTAACACACTGTTTCAAGGATGAATCATTCATTGAAACAAAATGCAGGGTAATTGAGAACCAAGAAAGGGAAGTAAATCTTCTCACAATCCTTAATTAAAATGTGGAATTCACCGCTATCAAATGTGCTGATGGCCAACAATTTTGATGGCTTTGAAAAGGGTCTGGACAAATTCATGGATGACTGGATTTCTGGATGACTCAGTGGATGGATCAATGGCTAGCAGCCTAGATTGTTTTATAGTACTTTCTGAGTCACAGACTATAGACTTTAAGTAGAAAGCAAGAGAGTTAACTTGCCTGCAAATGTGAGCATGCATACAGCTAGCTATTTTGTGATATAGTATGCTGGACCAGGTGAGCTTTCGACCTGATGATGGGGTAGTGGACCTATATAGATAACACTAATTAATCTGTCTAATCCAATGACAAGTACAAATAGCTCTTTTTGCATATATATCTACTATTCTAATACTATCATAATTCAAACATTTGCTATTCTTTTCACCCGGTCTAATTTCTATTCATATTTTGGACTAAGCTTTTAAGGATTTACAACTTTTAAGGATTTACAACAATTTGGCAAATTAATCTTCAGTGTTTTGGCATGATATGTATCTTGGTTCAGAAAATATTCCCAGCTTTGTACATTGTGTACTGTGTGTATAGGATATTGTGTGATCTGATAATCTGTATTTTATTTAGATGATATAATTTCAACAATGTATTATTCCTAAACATTTTTTTATTCCAGTTTATAGTTTGTGGCTTTTGTTTTGGGTTATTTACTTCTGGTTGTGTAATATAAAAATCCTTTATATTTCTTGTGTAGGATCAGAATTTCTCCTCCCCATGTCCAAACTCAAGAGTTTGTGAAACTTCCTCTGAGGAGCACCTTTGTCCAGGGCAGTTCCTTCAGTCCTGAGTCCTCCATTTATTACTCTTTCTTTAGGTACAACCAAGTAAATGGCCACATGTGAAAGTCATCTTTTCCCTGCTTTTTTCATGCACTTGCTGGATGTCCAGACTCCTTTTACAGCAAAATGTCTGTCTCTCCCAAGAACACAATTGGGAGGGACAGGAGCAGTGGTGGGTTTCTACCGGTTCGCCCCGTTCGAGCAAACTGGTAGCAGCGGCGGCGGGAGGCTCCACCCACTCGCCCAGATGTCATCACGGACATACTGCGCATGTGCAGAAGGTTCTGCACATGTGCAGAAGCGTCGCACGCATTCCCGTTCCCAAAGTGAAAGAGAGCCGAGGTGGCGCAGCAGTTAGAGAGCAGTACTGCAGGCCACTTTAGCTGACTGTGATCCTCAGGTCAGCGGTTCAAATGTCACCAGCTCAAGGTTGACTCAGCCTTCCATCCTTCCGAGGTAGGTAAAATGATGACCCAGATTGTTGGGGGCAATATAAATATACATTGCATACTGGTGTAAACCGCTTAGAGAGTGCTTGCACTGTGAGGTGGTATATAAATCTCACAAATAAATAAATAAATAAATAAATAAATAAATAAATAAATAAATAAATAAATAAATAAATAAATAAATAAATAAATAAATAAATAAATAAATAAATAAACAAACAAACCCACCACTGGACAGGAGGGCAGAAAAAGAAGCACCACTATGAATGCCAACCAGTTGTCAAAATAACAGGAGACAGACAAGCAGGCAGACTCTAATAAGGACGGTAGTATTGACAGTATGCAATGCACCAGCCTTTTCTGAATTCCACATTTTTTATTTATTTTATTTATTTATTTGTCAAACATGTACAGGATAGTAGTTGTTTGTATAAACATAACATATGTAAAAAGTACCGATAAAAGAGGACAATAGGACAGTAGGACAGGGACGGTAGGCACAGTTACACAATTACATGAAGTAGCTGTATCACTTTTCCAGGGTCAGCTCTGTCTGTACTAGCTAATTTCCTCAACTCCATCTGTTCTCTAGTTAAATAGTTCCTCTACATTTATAATGGCTCCAACACTCTTGGGAAATGAAGTTAAGACTCTCTTTAGGCCAAGCCAACCACATGAGTTCTCTTCCTATATTGTTAAGAATTTCTCTCATGGGGCTCTCTTTTTAAGTAGAATATAGGAGCATAAGAATGTAACATGCCAAGGGATTCAGTAAGTGGAACATCTCATGGATCAGAAATATGGAAAGAGGATCCTGACACTGTTGTTTTAATTAGATTCTCATATATATTTTTTCATACATGCCATTAACCTTCAGTGCAAATTTTGTGTACTTTTTAAACCTACATTTTACTGGGCACAATACAGAAATTTCCATTTGGAAGTTTACACTCAGTCTTTTCCTTAATATAGGGCATTATTTGCCATTTAATTTCATTACATATACACAGTATATATGTGTGCATATTTTTACGTATACTTTCCTTTAACATTTGAATTTTGCATATATTTTGGAAAATGTTTTTGCAATATTTGGAATACTGAAATAAACTGTGTTTTTGTTGACCCTTGGATTTGGGAAATAAATCAGATTGGTTTACCTCAAATCTTCCTACAATTCATCAGTTCACTACCACCGTGCATAGTTCTTTGCTCGTTTCATAATAATTCTGTACACAGACATTGAATATTAACACCAGTGCAGCAAAGATGTGTTTTAGTGTACTCAATAAATGACATGACACATATTCAGGACAATCTCTGAAGGTCACGTAAAGGACAATTGAGATTGACATCCACTACTTAAAGTTTCTACAAAACTAGGTTTTTTTTTAAGTAATTGAATTTCTCTCTCCTTCTAGTAGCAGAGGATTTACCTACCCCTCATCAGAAATATGTTACTTACCCAACAAATGATACATTGCCTTTCAGTCTATAAGATATTGCCCCACACATTGAAGACACGGTAAATATATGAGTTTTAGAACAAAAGGAAATAGAAAATGCATGCCAGCCAGAACATTTACAATATGCACTTTAAAAAATGTGTTTGATCTTTGGCAAGTTCCCTGACTTTGAACTGACATTAGACAAATGATTACAGAGACAAGGTTTGTGAATAGCTTACTCCTACATTTGTGGGCTTTTGCTTATGCCGTTCTGCCAGCATTCCTGGCTATCTAAGCTCTTTGCCCTCTCACGTGCAAAGAAGGTAAATTATTCTTGGTATATTAAGACAGGAAAGAAAAAAAAGCCTTTCAACCATGTAGCCTCAAATTAATTTAACACACATTGTAATGGGCTCTAAAATAACAGCATTTTATTAACTGGGGAGTTCATTAAACATTTTCACAAATACATAACCATTATTTTGCTTAGTCAGATGTTTCCTCAAAGGGAATTTCATTCATTTTAACTGCAGAATGTACACGATGAATAAAGCAATTTAGGGTTTTTTATTTACATTTTGCTACTAATCACACTTTACAGGGGGGGCAAAGTCACAATAAAATGAAGACATTGTTAGTCAGCATTTACTTCCCAGAACGTGGCTTTTTCTTTTGTTTAAAAAGACATTTCAATTGCCTCAATTTTTTTTAGATTTTAAACACACAACGGAATTAATAATATTGACCAGCTTCTGCTTCCTTTTTTAAACTGATTGATTCAGTATAGAAACCAAGATATGAAGCCTGATTTTAGGGAGTAAAACCATTGCTTTTGACATGGGAAGTTATGTGTGCTATGGAGCAAACCAGGGAAGTGTAGTCCTGTTGGTTCATCCGAACCTTTTAGAAGCTTGGTTGATACCACTGACCTTGGTAAATTGCTGCATTGGTTACCTCAGTAACAGTTCTTTATGAATTATCACTCTAAGGAAAAGTCAGACTGTCGACAATATTTTCAGAAATCTTCTTCAGCATCAAAGTGCAAAGACATTAATTCTCTTCCTATCCTGCTTCTTCAAAATCCAACTTTAACCTCCATTAAATAATTGCCTGTATGATTTTGATATGTGTAGGTTTGACATGTCATAGAATCTCAACTTTTTTAAAAAAGGTCTTCATTGATACCCTACCAGGTGCTAATCTGCATTGTCAGTTTGAAGACTAGTTGCTGAATGTGCTGCCATTAGTTTGGCTTTCTTTATAACTACTTTTGACTCCATTTTTCTCACTATGCTACTTGAGGTTTTCTTAGTAAAATACAGGAGTGGCTCGTCATTATGTTTTCCCCACACAGTATGAAATGATGCTTTTGATGTTGGCACTAAAATGATCAGCCTCTTCTAGCATCTTTCAATCTGTGTTCCCAAATATAGGTGCCTGTTTCTTTTAGCTGGTTATCTACTGTAAGATGATCTTCACTCTTTATCTTGATTCTGCTGGGAATATGTGTATATATATTAGAAGAGCCGAGGTGGCGCAGCAGTTAGAGGCAGGTACTGCAGGCCACTTTAGCTGACACTGACCCGCAGGTCAGCGGTTCAAATCTCACCGGCTCAAGGTTGACTCAGCCTTCCATCCTTCCGAGGTAGGTAAAATGAGAACCCAGATTGTTGGGGGCAATATAAATATACATTGCTTACTGGTGTAAACCGCTTAGAGAGTACTTGCACTGTGAGACGGTATATAAATGTCACAAAATAAATTATTTTGCCTCATCACTCTCAGTAAAGCCCTGCCTCATCATGATAAGGCAATATAGCATGACATGCAGAAAAGGGAGTTCATAAATTCAACTTTCTACAATTAATGGCAATAGAACATTAAAATTTTTCTAAATCTCTCAAATTAAGCTCCTTTCCCAACTTTAGGGAAAACCTGAAGTGAATCTTCAGTCTTTTAAACTTTAACCTTTGTGCGAGATCTAGTCCTCTGGCCCTTAAAATTAAATTTTAGTATAAAAAACAGGGGAAAAAAATCTCAAAACAAGGTCAGCTTTCAGGATAAGAACACATACTAATCCCATGCAAAAGGGGGAAAGGATATTATGAGGACTCTGTGCTTTAAAAACATATATTGATTTATTTATGTTACAAACAATGACATGAAAAATGGGTTTCCAGAAAAATTACACTAATGCCTACATACACTTAGGTGAACTTCATACAGATTACATACAGTATCATACAATTTAAATTAAAGGAATAAGAGTTATGCACGTATAAAGAAGTTTCAGAAAAGCCAACAAACTGGAATATTGTCCTATTAGCAATAGATCTTAATCCAAGACAAACCATCTCTAAAACCAAATTCAACATTGCCTGGCCCTTATCCAGAAGACTATGAGGTGGTCTACATTTCAGAGCAGGATTCAAATGAATTACTTTGGGGGGGGGGGGTTTACTGACCACCAAACTCTGGTTCAAAATGTTTGGATCGTAATTAACATTAATGCTATCATATTCATCCTTTTTTTCCTGCAACACTTTTTAAGTTCCAAATACCCAATCTGAGATCAAAAAAAGTCATCAGAAATATTTTAACCAATCTGTTTAACTGGGAGCAGGAGGATTAAACTATGGGGACAAAGGAATGTGTTCCTTTGCTAACATAAACGAAAATGAATTAATAAAATATGATGGAAATAAATTATACAGCCAGGAACAAAGGAAAGAAAACAAAAGCTGTACTTAGCAAAAGCTGCAACAGAACAGCCTGATTAATAAGATGAAGTGCTGCTGAATGATCAGCAGCAAAGAGAAAATATTGCCTACATTTACTAGATATATGGAGGTCACAATGGCCTGGCATAAGTACTATAAGACCCAAGGAAAATGCTGCAACTAATATATTTACATATGAACAGGGTGCAACAAGGAAAGATCACAGAAATAAATTTTTGAGCATTACATGGAAGAAATATTGCTGTCCAATTGATATGCAGAATGTTGCAAGAGCAAAGGAAGTTCAAAGTCACAGGAAAATGTGTCATCTACCATCTGTAAAAATTTACAATTACTTGGCATGCTTTCTCTGCACAAAGGTCATATTGCTATGTTATTACTACCTTCTCCTTGTTCAACGAAGCCTTATTGTCATTGTAATGGTTATAATGGATTAGCTCCCTATATTCTATTAAGCATCTTTGAGCCAGTTTGCTAAATATATTTTTTAATTAAAACATTATTATTGTTCTTGTTCTTCTTATTCTTCTTATTCCTAAATATACAATTCCTCGTATATTTTCGCAAGTATGAATTGTATGCTTTCTGATTATTCATTTAGCAGCAAAAAAGAAACAAGAAACGGGAAAGAAGCAAATCGTCTCTAATTAATATATCCTAATTCCCAACTAATGACAGCTATGGCTCTCATTTATAACTAACTATATTTTTGCATTGCAAACTTCAATTATATATACTCACACATTTTGAAATGCTATGTTATTTATATTCTCAAACTTTTCAGCCTTTCTGTATTCACATTCTTCCCACAGTATAAAAGCATGCATTCAAAACAAATCACAGCATTCTTTTTTTTTTTTTAAAAAAAAGATGTTTCAAAGTGATGTTTACATCTATTCAGGGAAGGCAGGAAGGTACTGCCTTAGTCAAGGAGATCCAGAAGAGCCAGCCAAGGCAGCAGTTAATTTTCCCTCCCTTTTGATTCTCCATCCAAAACAAGGTAACCTTGACATTTTTCTCTTCCTCCCATCTCCTCCTTCTCTCCCTCACTTTCTATTTTTTTCTCTTTTCATTCTCATTCTCTCCCCTCCCTCCCTCTCTCTCACCCACACACACACACACTTCACTCTCAGTGCACACATCAACAATTTTGAGCTGTGAAGAGGTTCAATTGCCACCTTGGTGACTCACTTATAATGCACAAATCATTTACCAGGATAGCTTGAGGACATGACAATGACAGAGAGACATCTGTTGGGTGGATGGAATAAGAAAAAAAAGAGGTTATTCACAGCTGGTACATTAGCCATGTTAGCCACCAGGCCACCACAGTGTCCTAGTCCTACAGCTTCTCCCTCCTCCACTCTTCTTGCTCCCTGCTGTCAGCTGCCAAAAGATATCTGTTCTCACCCTTTGCTGAATGAAAAGGTGCTAATGCATGGCTTCAGGATATGACAGAACATACAGTACTTACAAGTGTTTGGAGATACAGCCAACCTGACCATGGGGAAAAGAAAGAAGGAACTAAAGAGAGGTGTGTGTGTGTGTGTGTGTGTGTGTGTGTGTGTGTGTGTGTGTGTGTGTGTGTGTGTGTGTGAGAGAGAGAGAGAGAGAGAGAGAGAGAGAGAGAGAGAGAGAGAGAAAGAAAGAAAGAAAGAAAGAAAGAAAGAAAGAAAGAAAGAAAGAAAGAAAGAAAGAAAGAAAGAAAGAAAGAAAGAAGGAAAATCCACTTTCATCTCTACAATTTTAAGTGTATTCAGCTCCAGATTGTTCTGGCTGCACCACAGGGCTAGTTGTTCAACCCCTCATCTGTATGCAGAATCATCACCATCTTGAATGAGGCCAATGACTGTTGTATCATTTGCAAACTTCAGTACTTTAACAGAGGGTCCCTTGAAGTGCAGTCATTGGTCTAGAGAGAGAAAAGACAAATGGCATACAGCCTCCTGATTAGCCAGTTTTTCTATACCTATCTTCCTATACCTATCTCCATCCTTCACCCTCCTCTGCGCCCCCCACCTCCGGTGATCTTAGAAAAAATGGGCAAGGTCTATTTCATAGACAAAAGAAAAGTACCAGGCCCAGATGGCGAAAACATGTGCTGAACAACTGGACCCCATCTTCACACGGGTTTTTTATAAATCACTGGAAATGTGTTATGTCTCTTCTTACTTCAAATATTCTACCATCATCCCAGTTCCTAAGAAATCCTTCATCAGGAAGCTGAATGACTACAGACGGGTTGCTCTGACCAGTCTGTAGGCATATCTGTAGTTATGAACACTTTTGAAAGGTTAGTGCTGGTACCCTGAAAGTAATCACGAATCTGCTGTTAGATCTCTTGCTGTTTGCCTACCGAGCAAATAAGTCGGCAGATGATACTGTCAATATTACACTGCACTACATCTTGCAACATCTTGAACCCCCGGGGATCTATGCATGGGTCTTTGGGGTATCTTGCATGGCATTCAATACCATCAATCCAAAAATTCTTCACTATAAACTGATTCAACTCACTGTGCCTCTTCATATTTGTAGATGGATCATCAGCTTTTTGATAGATAGGAAGCAACAGGTGAAGCTAGGGAAAATTACATCTAGTATGCAGGCAATGAGCACAGATGCCATTCAAGGCTGTGTTCTCCCTGTGTTGTTCTTCTCTCTGTATACCAATGACTGAATCTCCAGGGAATCCTCTGTTAAACCACTGAATTTTGCAGATGATACAATGGTCATTGGTCTTGAGATGGTGATGAGTCTGCATATAGACGAGAGGTTAAACAACTGAGCCCGTGGTCCCAAAGTTGCTTTTTCAAAAGGCAAATGGACTTTCTTTGTTTTTTCTTTATATATATATAATATATATAAATAATATATATATTTATATATTTATAAATAATAAATATTATTATTAATATTTGTATGCCGCTCAACTCAGCAGGGACTCTGAGCGGCTAACAACAGTATAAACGGTATAAACAATGTAGTATAAAACAATTTAAAAAACATAGCTAAAAACATAATAAAAACATTAAAAGCACTCAGTCACTCACATACTCATGGGCCTACATCTATCAACTATTAGACCTAGGCTTGCCGGAAAAGCCAGGTTTTCACAGCTTTTCTGAAGGCCAATAGGGTGGGGATAGTCCGGATCTTGGGGGGTAGCTGATTCCACAAAGTAGGGGCCGCCACAGAGAAGGCCCTCGCCTGAGGGCCCGCCAGCCAACATTGTCTAGCCGACGGAACCCGTAGCAGGCCAACCCTGTGAGATCTAACCGGTCGTAGGGAGGTATATTGTAGGAGACAGTCCCGAAGATACTCTGGCCCTGCACCATATAGGGCTTTAAAGGTAATCACCAACACTTATATATATATATAGGTATATATAATTTGTTTTCTGAGGTTTTTGCGGGTGTTTGTATGTAGGTCTTTGGTTATTCGGGTTTTCTCCCGCGTGAAATTGGAAGTGTCTTGGCGACGTTTCGACGAAGTCTCATTCGTCATCTTCAGGCTGGTGTCTTCAGCTTCCTGCTTCTAGGAGCAATCTCACATTATATATATATATATATATATATATATATATATATATATATATATATATATATATATATATATATATATATATATATATATATATATATATATATATATATATATCTGTGTGTGTGTGTGTGTGTGTGTGTGTGTGTGTGTGTGTGTGTATGTATATATGTATATATGTATATATACACATATACATGTATATACGTATATATACACATATATACATATATACATATGTACATATGTACATATGTACATCTGTACATACATACATACATACATACATACATACATACATACATACATACATACATACATACATACATATATATATATATATATATATATATATATATATATATATATATATATATATGCAGGCAAGGCACCCCTACCTATGAAATGCATAATAATTATCTTGCATAAACGCTTGCTAGAAGCTCAAGGACTCCCATTGTTACAGATGCCATCTCTTTTCTATTGTTCTTTTAATAATGACAATCTGGCCATGCAACTTTCTCTAGCTAAGTGATTATTGCAAACAGGAAGAAAGAAAATACTGGTGGAAGATAAAATAAGGAAACCCAATCTCTGGAACTCTAACAGAATTGATTTTATTTCTTTTGAAAGATGGAAAAAAATTTGCTTTTACCAATGGAAATAAACAGTCCTGTGAAGGTCATCTTTCAATGCAGTCCATTATTTGTAATAAGTCAGGTTTAGCTACTCTTAGAATAAAAATGATAAAGGTGCTTGTCTAAGGTAGCATTATCATCACTAATTAAATTCCTCAGATACTCATTTCTGTGTACTCTTATTTCTTTAGTTGATTTATATGCTACATGTCTGTTGAAAAAGAACACATGGATGATGATAATTTAAAACAACACAAAGAAAAATATGAGGTATGAAAACAAAATGTAATTAAAAACCATGAATTAGTATAATTAACATTGGGAGCCTGGTATAAAAGACACATTTTCACACATTTCATAAAGACAGAGAGATGGAAGCCAAACGCAACTGCAAAGAAATACATTTTATGGCCTTGGAGTGGTCCCGCAGAAGGATCAGCAGATGTGCTCTGAGAATGGGGGCACCTTCAGAATGGATCTTCAATTGCTTCTGTGCCTTGTTAACAATTAGAGCATGTATGATTCACAAAGGCTGAACTTCATCTGAAAGGTCTAACTTCATTTTAGTGGTGTTGCCAGGAATGAAGTCATAAACTAACTGGAGGAGGTCATAGTTATAAACAGCAAGGAGAGACAGAGACCAGTAAAGGTAAATGCATTATAGTCCATTTCCCAGCTAGCAAACAGGACACAGAGGTGGAAACAGACAAGTTTGTGGGTGGCTGATGCTAGATGTGGCTCTGTGCTGCCACAAAGCTTGCAGGTGCCTGGAAAGGACTAACTCACTGCAAAAATAATATTTGCTGTTAAAAAGCTATAGTTTATCATGAGCGGGGAAAACAAGTGAAGTTGGAGAAATACCTATCTACAACAATATGCTTCTGAAAAAAAAAACTGGGGAAGACATTAAGGAAATGGGAACAAAGCTTTAGAAGCCCAAATGCAATGTGGAAATTCTGATTTCAGTGCTACAGATTGGTTACACATACAGGAGAAGAAAAAGGAGTTGAGTGGTATCAAGAGAAAGATAATTAATATTTCAGTAGGGACAATCCCTTGTATCAGAGAAGTAGGAAATAGATGGATTCACTACTTGGTTCATGATCATATGAAATTGCAGCCAAAGTTCTTATGGAATAAAGTGAAGCCTATGCTTTTAGACAGCATATACAAAGCCAACAGGATATAAAGCTCTGGATCCCCATCCTCCATCATTTCTCTTCTATCACACCTGCCAAAGTGTTCACCAGTTTTCTCTTTTGATTGCTGCAGAGAGATTATGAGATGTTCTTGTTCTGAAGAAAGCAGCTTCTCCAAATCTACTGTTCTTTAGCTCTTTGACTCTTTGGAGCATTCTTTCACTCTGTGCCTCCTTCTGAGAACCAGATTGAGTAATTGGAGTAATCATGCCTTGAATGATATGAGTATAATCAATTTCCAGCAACTTTTCCATGAATAGTTTTCTATCTATCTTTCGCTACAGTGTCTTGCACTTAGGAAAAATAACTCAGATATAAATCATTTTTCTTAGTTGAGACTCCATAGTGCTTTGGGTTTAGCTACAAAAAGGTGCTTCAGAATGCAAGAATCCTTTGAAGGCTAATAAAGCCACTGAGTCATTTCCTAGGATTACGCAGGTGTAGCAGAAGCCTCCTTGCAATATCTGACCAGTCCTGGAAAATAACAGACACAGATAGATACTACCTTCTTGTTCCTCTTCCCAATAAAATTTGATTAATCTTACAATCAATAATCTTATATTTGTATTAGTTATAGTACTAGGTACATCAATGACTATGTTTACATGCACACAGGGATGTATAGATTGTTTTGTCCAAATAATCCACCATACAAATTGCTTTCATATAGAAACACAGTATGTTGTTGACATATGACCTGAACACAACACACCCAACTTTATTCCTAAAGAACAAAAATATATCAGAGGATAACAATCTGGAACGGGGGCTCCTGATTTGTCCTTCGGATGTTATCCGTATCCTATAGTCTTTGAGTCCTTAATAGTGACATATCCACTTAGTAGAGGAACAGACGGCAGAATGGTAGAAAAGCACCTGATTGCAAGATTAGGCTATTCCAACGAAATAGCCTCCTTGGGGCTCAGAATTATAATGAACTCCAGCTGACTCTAGATGACACTATCCAGTTACTGGGAATTTTATAAGGCAACATCAGAGGCAGATATTGTAGGTAGAAACAATAAATGTCTTAACTTTTCTTGTGTTTTAACGCCCAACTTCAACCGTGAATTGCTGGATATTTTAACCCTGTTTGTATTGTGACCACACTTCTATTCCCCTCTTCTCTGATACAACACTGTATTTCTTGTTCTTTAATAAAACCTTTATTTTAATAACACTATGGAAACAGCATACCTGTAGGTGTAGTTCTACAGAGATTCTTACTAATTCCTGACCTTAGCCATATGATGATTCTTTTTCTTTCTCCCTGGGACAGAAAATGAACCAATTTATATACCTTGAAGAGTAAGAAGGCATATTATGGTCATGCAATCCCATCTTCACCACAGGAAAATTCATAGGATTTGACTGTGTTGGAATGGCATTTATCTAATCTGACTTTAGCTAAGTTATCTTTATAAACTCCCTAAGTCCAACAAAAACATGAACATTTAAACAATTGGATTACTAACCTGACTTTAAGTTCTTATTTTATCACCTGACCTTAGTATAAAGAAGTAAGAACTGCAAGCAAAGCATTTGGCACTTGGACACCATAATCTTCCATTTATTGGTTTGGTTTATGTGTTTTGTGATTCCTTACACCTTACTAGTTTCTGTATAGTTGCTTTCCTTAAATTATCTGGTGTTTATCGAGTTCACGTCTGACATTGTGCATTTAAATGTGCTACAAAGAACATTAATTGAAATGACTACTTACTTCTGAAATATATTCAGAAGTCTCTTGGCAAATATAATTAAGTAGGGTAATACAGGAATTTCACCTTTTGCATGCCCAGGTTTAGCTTTACATAGCTAGCAATTTTCATTATACAAGAAAGCAGAAAATTGTTATTTTAGCAGTCATTATCCCTGTGTGGACGATCTTGGATTCTTGCCCAGTTTCTATGGTATATTACAGCTTTTGTTTTCTTTTGTAATCCAGGAACTTCCTCCTAAAGTTGGGAGTGGAGAAGAAAAAAAAGAGATAGAAAGAAAGAGAGATTATTTTTTTTAAAAAAATCTTTCTTAGTTTGGTGATCCTTGTTCAAATATCCACACAGCCTCCAACCACACTTGGTGGCTTTTAGACAATTCCATCTTTGACTCCAATTCACCTTAATAGAGTAGGTTAATATGAACTAGGCATTTATCTATCTATCTATCTATCTATCTATCTATCTATCTATCTATCTATCTATCTATCTATCTATCTATCTATCTATCTATCTATCTATCACACTCTATACTGCCCATCTCACCTACGTGACTCTGGACAGCTTACAATAAAAAAAAACATGTCACAAAACATAAAAGCACAAATAAAAAGAAAGTTAAAAACAGATTTAAAAGATAGGTTTACAATATTAAATGCTGAAAAGGTGGACAGAATGCCCTAGAACTTTATTCACTAGAAGAGTGGAGACCTGCCTCATCTCTGGGGGGTAAGGTGCTGCAAAGGGCGGGGGCAATGGCAGAGAAGGCTCTTTTCCTGGATCCCACCAGACAAAATTCTTTAACTGATAGGATCCACAATATACCCTCCCTGCCGCTCCCGATGGACAGGGTGGTAAAATTGGGATGAGATGGTCCCATGCCATGAAGGGCTTTAAAGGTGATCACCAAAACCTTGAACGTATACATAACTGGAATTTGGAATATATGAATACCAACATTTCTATACTACTCTTCAACAAACTCAAGTAAAGAGAAACAAAACCAACCACAAATTAGAAACCCCTTAATAAATTACAAAAGTTGTTTGGTAGTTCTTTGATTGGGGTACTGTTTGCTTCTTGATTGTTGGTTAATCTTGGTTTAATGCTAATGTTAGATTAACACTAAACTAACAATCAAGAAGCAAACAATTTCTTAATTGCTACCCGGGAGGTTACACGAGGCTGGCTCCAGGGAATTATTAACGCTTCTTTGGGGGAGGGTTATTTCCCCATGGCTTTGAAAGAAGCAGTGGTGAGGCCTCTCCTCAAGAAGCCCTCCCTGGACCCAGCAATTTTAGCTAACTATCGCCCTGTCTCCAACCTTCGCTTCGTGGCGAAGGTTGTTGAGAGTGTGGTCGCACGACAGTTTCACCAGTACTTGGAGGAATCATCATACCTAGATCCGTTCCAGTCGGGTTTCAGGGCCGGGCGCAGCACAGAAATGGCATTGGTCGCATTGGCTGATGATCTCTGGAGGGTTAGGGACAGGGGTTGTTCCTCTGTCCTGGTCCTATTAGACCTCTCAGCAGCTTTTGATACCATCGACCATGGTATCATGCTGCACCGGCTGGAAGAGTTAGGGATAGGGTGCACCGTTTTTCGTTGGTTCTCCTCCTTTCTCTCCAACCGGTCGCAGTTTGTATTGGCAGGGGGGCAGAGGTCGTCCTCGAGGCCTCTTACATATGGAGTGCCCCAGGGGTTAATTCTCTCGCCCCTTCTGTTCAACATCTATGTGAAGCCGCTGGGTGAGATCATCCGTGGCTTTGGGGTGAAGTACCATCAGTACGCCGATGATACACAGCTGTACATTTCCACCCCAGGCCACCCCAATGATACCCTTGAAGTGATGTCCCGGTGCCTGGAAGCTGTGCGGATCTGGATGGGGAGAAACCGACTCAGGCTCAACCCTTCCAAGACGGAGTGGCTGTGTTCTCAGCGTCTCGATATAGTCAGATGATTCCATCTCTGACTATCGGGGGCGAGTCTCTAGCCCCTGCCGAAAGGGCTCGCAATCTGGGTGTCCTCCTGGATCCACAGCTGTCCTTAGAGGACCATCTGACAGCTGTGACCAGGGCAGCCTTTTATCAGGTCCGCCTGATACGCCAGTTGCGGCCCTTTCTGGATCGGGATTCCCTGTGCACAGTCACCCATGCCCTGGTCACGTCGCGTCTGGACTACTGTAATGCTCTCTACATGGGGCTCCCCATGAAGAGCACCCGGAGGCTCCAACTGATCCAGAATGCAGCCGCGCGGGTGGTTTCGGGGGCTAATTGGCGCTCCCATATAACACCCCTCCTGTGCGAGCTGCACTGGCTTCCGGTGGTCTACTGGGTGCGCTTCAAGGTGCTTGTTACTACCTTTAAAGCGCTCCATGGCATTGGACCTAGGTATCTCCGAGACAGCCTGCTGCCACAAACTGCCTCCCATCGACCAGTGCGCTCCCACAGAGAGGGCCTCCTCGGGGTGCCATCAGCCAAGCAGTGTAGGCTGGTGACGCCCAGGGGGAGGGCCTTCTCTGTGGGAGCACCAACCATCTGGAATCAGCTCCCTCCAGACTTAAGAACCATCCACGACCTGTCCACCTTCCGCTGTGCCCTCAAGACATATTATTTTTATCAAGCAGGGGTGGCGTGAAAAAGTTTTTGGGGTTTTTAAAATTTTAAAATTTTACTAAATTTTAATTGTATTAAATTAGGGCCACATTGAATATTTTATTTTAATATGTATTTTAATGTTTTTATTTGGCTTAAATGTATTTTAATGTTTTTTACTTGGCTGTTCACCGCCCTGAGTCCCCTGGAGAGGGGCGGTATATAAATTTAATTAAACTTAAACAAACTTAAACTTAATCAAGGAACTGCCAAACAAGCTAACAGCAATCAGTCTGCAAGAAAACAACCAAGCTCAGAGCACACCAAAACTCCTTCATTTAAACCCTGAATTACAAATATTCTCCTCTATCAGTACTTCAGTATCTTCATTGACAACTTTAAACCTGGTTGTCATACCTGTTATCAATAGTTTGGTCTTTTTTATATTTCATTGTAGTCCATTTTTTTTCAATGTGTTCCTTAACTTTAATTACTATAGCTTGCATTTTCAGCTATGTGAACAATGAGATGTTCTGGGATTTTTCAGAGCACATTTCATAGCTTAACATGGTCAACACAATTGAAGGCCTTTCTATAACCACTTCTTCTTGGCATTCTATAATGGGAAAATAAGCTATATGTTGAATGTCAATAATCACACATCTGTTATAAACTAGAGATAGGCACATTTGGGGTAGAGATAGGTTGAAAGTAAATTTTGGGGGAAGACCACAATAGATCAGGTGATGAGAAAAATTAGGTGGGTTGGGATTTTTGCATTTTTTTCTTAGAGGTTTTTTGGGGAGAGGGTAGGTGATCAGAAATATCCTATATCTTTTTAATTCTGTTAATGCTATTTTATAGCATATCTGATAAGTACCGGTATGTAAGTTTGACTCTAGACTGGCAAGAAGTTATGCTATGTGGCTTGAACAAAGATATTTTAAAAACCCAACCTACCTCTATTTATAAACCTTGCTTGGTTTTATAATCTTTAGTACTATTGCACCTTAGGGATTATCCCACTAGTCTGCTATAAACCTGCAGAAAGGCTCTCAAAATCTTCTTTTGTGTATGACAGAGAGAGAAAGAGAGAGGATAATAAGAATGAATGGTGCTAAATATGTTTTAGGATGTAGTGTGAAGCTAAGTGCTCTCTTCTAAAACTTGGCAGGGAAATGACTTAATGAATGCCATCCTTATTAACTTAACAGTAAAATCTGGACAAAATATACATAAAAATGAAATAAAACAATTAGATATCACTTAACATGGTTCATTATTATTAATTCATTTAGTATTCATTATAACTATGCTAGTCATAATGAATTCATTTGATATTACTGTAAATGTGCTACAGTAATTTCAGCCTAATGTAGTTTTAATTCATGTTTCATTAACAGAAAGCTGTACCAAACTGTATATTTATTATTTTGAATAAATACCAACTAGTTCTCAAATTGCTATATTTCATCTTATATTTCTTTATAGATTTCAGTTATAAAGGGACAGAAATATTCACTCCCACATACACAATTGCAGCTTTTCAAACTTAGGAGATAACTTACATTTGCCTTTGATATATTGTCATCTGATTTCTTCCATTTGGCTGGCAACATCTACAATACCTACATCTACAATAGTCAAGATCAGCAAAATTGCCAATCAGTTTCCAACCTTACATTACTTTCCATTTCCTTATCAGCTCATTTCCTGAAAAATCCACATATTCAGTTTCCTGTGCATTTTCCCCAAGAATCTCAGTTTGGTATGCAACCTTGCCTAATCAAATGCATTTTTCTGATTAGTCCTAGAGGGTAAATTAGTGGGCACAATAGCATAATAGAAATAAAAGTGGAGTAACTTTTTTATTTTTCAAAAAATTATAACAGCTCATTTTTCCAGCACAAAAAGGGACACGAAATGTATATATACTAAACAAAAAATATTGGGGGAAAATGATGTATACTGAAAAAAATGCAGACAAAAATACATTATATTTAAAATTCAAAGGAAAATCATAGAGGCCAAAAGAACCCAAGCAGGTATATTAAGAAAGTTGCCCTCCCAAAAATCTGTTAAATTTACATATACTTAAATTTTGGTACATTACATAAAACCCTTCAACCCTGATATTGGCCCATTCATATATATATATATATATATATATATATATATATATATATATATATATATATATATATATATATATATATATATATATATATATATATATATATATATATATATATATATATATATATATATATATATATATATATATATATATATATATATATATATATGTAGGATTTTTTGCTGATAAATGAAAATAAAGGGAGACTATTATAGATCTATTTAGATATTTATATATATATGTCTGTGTACAAATCCGTGTGTGTTCGTGTGTGCGTGTGTGTGTGTGTGTGTGTGTCAGGGGAAAAAACTGGTTCTTACTGTTCAAGACCAATTACTATTCTAGTACTTGTCCTTAGTAAATCACAATCCATATTTTATTTTTATAGATATCTTATTAATTTTACGTTTGTGTGAAAACTCAGGGTAGTTTCAGCCTTAATTATATTAAGAGTAGGCTCTACTGTTCCTAAAAAGTAGGAATTATTCAAAAATATGAAAAAGATTTTACAAACTCACAGAAAAAAAATGAAGTTTGAACATGCCTTTAACCAATGTTATCTTTCTCAGCAGAAATTTAAAATGTGTTATACACACACACACACACACACACATCTGTACAAGCACAATAAGTGAACTATAGGTTCTTCTGCTAAATTCTTCTCATCAAGGTCCACAAATAAAAACACTAAATCTAAACTCTCAAAGGAGGAAAGGTAACATCAATGACACAGAGAAATATTTGCAGCCAATCTGATCCACAAGGAACAGTGGAAAAGATCAATAAAGTGAACCCTGAAGATGCAACCTTTCAGGTCTCAAAGCTTGGCAGTTCTTTGTTGGTCCAATAAAAGGTATTGCTTTAATCTCCTGTACTTTGTCCACTAAGGAAAAATTAAAAGTTCAAAGCTGAAGTCCAGACTATGAGCTCTATTTTTCTTATATGTTTTGTTTCCTCACAATAAAGACACCGTCTTCTTTCTTTCCTTGGCAGAGTATAATTTTTAAAGAGATTTTGCAGTGTTAACTATTTCCTTTCAAGAGGAAGAGGAAGAGGAGGAGAGACACACTCCCCCTGCTGATACTTGTAAGCTGTATTCACACAAAATAGTAAATGAGATTAAAGTAGTTTAGCTTTAGTATTGAAATAATTTGTGCTTCAGTTTGTTTGAAAATAGGTAAGTCATTTTTATAGCATTCTGTGTTATCATACTCCATAAGGCACGTATTTGTCATAAGCAAGTTATTTTAATATAGCAATTTTATTTTATTTTATTTTTGTTTATGATTTGTTTATTTTTAATACTGAAATACAAAAAACATATTACCAATAGAAAAGAAAGATGAATAGTGATTAAATTAAATTAAACATAACTAAACAGACAGGGGAAAGGAAACAAAAGGGGGAAAGGTTCATATAACATCCACAGGAATAACTTAAAAGTTAATCTTTAAGTATCAGTAAATATAGGCCACACAGAATTATAATGCATTATCTTTTCATTTTCAGAACACAGGAAATTTTATAACAATTAAAACCACATCCATTCCATAAAATAACAAGGATAAATTTCTTTACATTTATGAAAATTTATGTAAATTTTAGTTCTTAGCATTCCAAAATTATTAACAGAGCCATGGAATGACAAATCCCATATTTTAGAAATACAATTTAATATCATATTACAGTCTTTAGCCATAATATTTCTTTCCAAAATTACACTCTCTCTAATATATGCCAAAGTAATGCATTACTTATATACCACAAGTAATTATTTGAAACCAACATAAGGTTATAACTGGAATAAGCCCAGAACATATTAGTTGCAGAACCTTTATATTGTGTACACCAGCCAACACCTATTACATACACATACACATACATATACACAGAGAAAGAGAAAGAGAAAGAGAAAGAGGGGGGTATCAGGGGGTGTTTTACAATTTTTTGTTGAATTAATTTTGTGTTTAAATCATATTTTGAATCTGAATTCATTGATTATCCAAAACGGGATATTCCAGTTTTTCATTCCATAGTTCAGATATGTGACTGTTACTAACTTTCATTTTACTGTTTCATTTTTAAAAATGCTTTTAAAGCATCTGAACCATACTGTTTAGTTAGTACATGTTTTAGCTGTATATATTGACAAATGGATGTTTTTACGTTTATTATACCATCAGATATGTACAGAAAAGAGGTCGTGTGCACATGTTGAATACACATATTTTGTCTAGCTTACTTTCTCAAAGCAGTTTAGACTGATTCTGAATGTGAAAGAGTTGAAAAGTTCACACACATCTTTTTTATAGCAGTAGGGAATACATGCCTTGGCAAAGAAAGTAAACAAAACTTATAAAATCTCTATTTCTGGTTGCTTGTTACATCAGGAGACAAATCCATTTGTAATAATTTCAGCTACACAGTGAAGCAAATTGAAACCCAGTGACCATAAGATGGTGCAAAGCTGTATCTTTTTAGAACATCATTTATAAATTCAGTCTGGACCATATCAAAAGTCTTTTCAGGATCCAAAGAAACACAAACAGCTGATTCCAGTTAGATTCCAGCAGAACTCAAAAGGTGGAAATTGTTAGATGCTTTATTTATTTGTGAGACTTATATACCACATCAAAGTGCAAGCACTCTCTAAGCGGTTTACACCATTAAGCAATGTATATTTACATTGCCCCCAACAATGTGGGTCCTCATTTTACCTACCTCGGAAGGATGGAAGGCTGAGTCAATCTTGAGCCGGGATTTGAACCGCTGACCTGCGGATCACAGTCAGCTAAAGTGGCCTGCAGTACTGTCTCTAACCGCTGCACCACCTTGTCATTCTTTTAAATCTAAATTGAAGTAGGTAGATTATTTTCTGTAACCTCCTGGCCAACACTGATGTTAACCTTTGAGGATCTACATTGAGCAAAAATATTGATCTGTAATATATTTATCAATAAGGTCTTTTCAGGCTTTAATATTAGTGTATTATAAATGTATAAAAATAAAGGAAAATGGAAGAATAAATGAAATATAGTGAGCTACTGATGAGCAATAATGATAAGTTACTGATTCTAACAATGTATAGTAAGTGCTAATCATTGAACAAGAAGAATTTCAGGTCCAGGGGCTGCCTCTAGTTTTAGAAATGTAATTGTTTCTGTAATTTTTTGTAATCTCAATGGTTGCGCCACTTTATTTTTATCTTTCTGGGAACTCTTTTTTATTTCAATAAATTCCAAGAAATTAATTTGTTACTCAGATACCAGTCTTTGATTTATATAACTGACCATAAAAATCATACTGGTAATTAGTAGATTCTGTCTCAGTAAATGGGTATCCATTGTTAATCTGAATTCTAGATATAAAATTCTGCTGCTTTTGTTGCTTCAAACAATTAGCTAGAAACTTTCCTAATTTCTCATCTGATTTCCAGTACTGCTGATTAATACGTTTCATAGAATATTCAGTTTGTTCTGAATGTAGATGGTATGGATGCAGAAGTGGACAAAGTGTACAGAATTAATACAAGACATGCAAGGCTAGGAAATGTATAAAGGGATATACTGGTGTATTTTGTCAGGAAAAAGACAAGAGACCAGGTTCTATAACAATATTTTAATACCACCGAGGATTAAAAATTCAGATGTGATTCTGCTTAGAGAAATACCTATCAGAACATTACTTAACAGAAAAAAATACAGGATCCAATCTGGGTCAGTCCCTGGGACTCAATAGCAGCGATTGCGAGAGGGATCTCGGAGTCCTGGTAGACAGCCAACTAAATATGAGACAGCAGTGTGGAGCAGCAGCCAAAAAGGCCAATGCAGTCCTGAACTGCATAAATAGAGGGATACAATCAAGGACCAGAGAGGTACTAGTACCACTCTATAAAGCCTTGGTCAGACCACACCTAGAGTACTGCATCCAGTTTTGGTCACCACACTACAAAAAAGACATTGAAATTCTAGAGAAAGTGCAGAAGAGAGCAACCAGGATGATAAAGGGTCTGGAAAATAAAACATACAAAGAATGGTTGCAGGAACTGAGCTTGGACAGTCTGGCAAAGAGAAGGACCAGGGGTGACATGATAGCAGTGTTCCAATACTTGAGGGGATGCCACAGAGAGGAGGGGGTCAGGCTGTTCTCTATGGCACCAGAAAGCCAAACAAGGAATAATGGATGGAAGCAGACCAAGGAGAGATTCAACCTGGAAGTGAGGAGAAACGTTCTGACAGTGAGAGCGATCAACCAGTGGAACAGCTTGCCAGTGGAGGTTGTGAGAGCTCCAACACTTGCGACCTTCAAGGGGAGACTGGACTGCCATCTGTCTCAAAGGGTGTAGGAACTCCTGCTTGAACAGGGGGTTGGACTAGATGACCTACAAGGTCCCTTCCAACTCTAATAATAAATCTAAATCTAAACCAGAGGTTTAGTCTTCTGAATTTTTGGACTTGTACTGGAGCCCATCTGCAGGAACTTTCTCTCTCACCAGAATATGACACATTCTGGTGAGGCAGAAGTTCCTTGAGAATGGTTTCCAGCATGAGTCTGAAAGCTTGGAAGTCTAAACCTCTGGTCCTTGTGACCGACACAAATTGGATCATGCCACATTATTCTGAGACACATATATTTGCCTTCATTCATGAGAAAAGAATACACCTTACTGACTGACAAACTTAAACAGAAAAATATACCATTTCATATGGATAAATTGGAAGGAGTGATTTTGACTTTCAAGCCAAACAGATTTTGACTTAAACCAGTCTAAAAGGCAAAATAATTTTTTTTAAAGGTTTAAAGAGGAATTGGAAGAGATGCAAGTGGATCAAAAGTAGGTTGCTATGCAACAAATATAGCAAGAGATTGAGGAAGAGGCTACTACATTGGTCCCTACATTGGTCCCTACATTGGTATAGATTTTTGTAAATTTACAACATAAATATGAAGTTTAAATGCCTAACAGGGAACATAAATGGGATGAATGCATCACATAAAAAGGTATTTCATTATTTGAAAAAGTTAAGATATAGACGTAAGAAAAAACGGAACACAAAAAATTGGAACAAGAATGTATTTTGCCAGGGAAAAATAAGGAAAATTGAGTTGTTTTGCATTTAAACCCACAGCTATAATAATAATAATAATAATAATAATAATAATAATAATAATAATAATAATAATAATAATAATAATAATAATAATAATAATAATAATAATAATAATAATAATAATAATAATAATAATAATAATAATAATAATAACAACAGAGTTGGAAGGGACCTTGGAGGTCTTCTAGTCCAATCCCCTGCTTACGCAGGAAACCCTACTCTACTTCAGACAGATGGTTATCCAACATCTGGATAACTGAGCTGAAGTGGTGCAGTGCTTAAATGCTGCGACTGCAGGCTGACTGCTAGTTCAGCAGTTCAGCTGTTCAAATCTCACTAGGCTCAAGGTTGACTCAGCCTTCCATCCTTCCGAGGTGGGTAAAATGAGGACCCAGATTGTTGGGGGCAATATGCTGAACTCTGTAAACAGCTTAGAGAGGACTGTAAAGCACTATGAAGCGGTATATAAGTAAAGTGCTATTGCTATCTTCTTAAAAATGTCTAGTGTTGGAGCATTCACAACTTCTGGAGGTAAGCTGTTCCACTGATTAATTGTTCTAACTGTCAGGAAATGTCTCCTTAGTTCTAAGTTGCTTCTCTCCTTGATTAGTTTCCACCCATTGCTTCTTGTTCTACCCCCAGATGCCTTGGAGAAAAGTTTGACTCCCTCTTCTTTGTGGCGACCCCTGAGATATTGGAACACTGCTATCATGTCACCCCTGGTCCTTCTTTTCATTAAACTAGACATACCCAGTTCCTGCAACCGTTCTTCATATGTTTTAGCCTCCAGTCCCCTAATCATTTTTGTTGCTCTTCTCTGCACTCTTTCTAGAGTCTCAACATCCTTTTTACATCGTGGCGACCAAAACTGTATGCAGTATTCCAAGTGTGGCCTTACCAAGGCATTATAAAGTGGTATTAACACTTCGCGTGATCTTGATTCTAGCCCTCTGTTAATGCAGCCTAGAACTGTGTTGGCTTTTTTGGCAGCTGCTGCACACTGCTGGCTCAAAATTAAATGGTTGTCCACTAGGACTCCAAGATCCCTCTCACAGTTACTACTGTTGAGCAAGGTACCACATATACTGTACCTGTGCATTTTGTTTTTCTTGCCTAAATGTAGAACCTTACTTTTTTCACCATTGAATTTCATTTTGTTTGATAGCGCCCAATGTTCAAGTCTGTCAAGATCCTTCTGCATCTTGAGCCTATCTTCTGGAGAGTTGGCTATTCCTGCCAGTTTGGTGTCATCTGCAAATTTGATGAGTTCCCCATCTATCCCCTCGTCCAAGTCATTGATGAAGATGTTGAAGAGTACTGGGCCTAAAACAGAGCCTTGGGGTACTCCACTGCATACTTCCCTCCATGTAGATGCAGTTCCATTGAGCACTACACGTTGAGTGCGGTTGGTTAGCCAGTTTCGAATCCATCTGGTGGTGATGCTGTCTAACCCACATTTTTCTACTTTATCTAGTAGTAGGTTATGATCTACTTTGTCAAATGCCTTACTGAAGTCCAAGTAAACCACATCGACAGCATTCCTCTGGTCCACTAATTTTGTCACTTTATCAAAGAATGCAATAAGATTAGTCTGGCATGATCTGTTTTTGACAAACCCATGTTGGCTTTTGGTTATTACTTTGTTTGCTTCTAGGTGTTCATTGATTCGTTGCTTGATTATCTTTTCCAAAATCTTCCCTGGTATTGAGGTCAGGCTGATAGGTCTGTAGTTTCCTGGATCTGTTTTTTTTCCTTTTTTGAAGATGGGAACTACATCAGCTCTTTTCCAGTCTTCTGGCAGTTCCCCGGTGCTCCAGGATCTTTGAAAGATATAGTTCAGTGGTTCTGAGATCTCGTCTGCCAGTTCCTTCAGAACCTTGGGGTGTAATCCATCTGGTCCTGGTGATTTGAATTCGTCTAGGGTAGACAGGTGTTCACTTACCATTTTCTTCCCTATTTTAACTTGTGTTCCTAATATGTTTTTTGTGATGCTGTTTTTGATAGGTTGGACTGTTTTCTCCCTTTGTGTAAAGACAGATGCAAAAAACGTGTTAAGTAGCTCTGCTTTCTCCCTGTTGCTTGTCACCTTCTTGCCACTTTCTCCCTGTAATGGACCAATTGTTTCCTTGACTTTTTTCTTGTTTTTAATATGTTGGAAGAAGCTTTTTTTGTTACTTTGTACTTTTGTCGCAAGCCTTTGTTCATTGTGAGCCTTAG
This sequence comes from Diadophis punctatus similis, assembly GCA_023053685.1. NCBI lineage: Eukaryota > Metazoa > Chordata > Lepidosauria > Squamata > Dipsadidae > Diadophis > Diadophis punctatus. The sequence continues at coordinate 35,795,960 of JALIGW010000002.1, read as the reverse complement.
CTTTCCTCACTTCATCTTTACAGGCTCCAGCTATTTGCTGATATTCTGCCTTAGTTATTTCCCCTTCTTTCCACTTTTTATACTTGTCCTTTTTGTCTTTCAATTTGTCAGAGAGTTCTTTATGCAGCCATCCTGGTTTCTTTTGAGACCTATTATTTTTATTCTTCATTGGTATTGTGGTAGTCTGGGCTTTTATAATTCTTGATCAAAGCTGAAGCTGACTGACGATTATGGCAGATATGTGGGACTGAAATTAATTTGAATGAAATCAAGATTCTGATATTATGAATATATGACCTAAAAGATAACAAAACTATGTTCTTCAAAGGACTTATAGAAAAACTAATAGACTTGTCATATGAAACTTAGTGTTTATTAAGACACTACAATGAAATGGTTTCCTAGAGACATAGATTTTTCTTAAGAATAGGCATGTTTTTGACTTGTAAAATCTTTATACCATGTGTTAATAAAGTGGAAATACTATCAAGGACCTTTTAGATCATAATCTAGTCATTTTAATATATAAGAAGAGAGTTGAAAGTTAGAGATGATGGTGAAAGATCAAAAAGAATTGATTGTAAAAACTGGTGTTCAAATTGAGAAAGTAAAATACTTAGATATTACCATGCCTAATATGAACTGCATGTTATTTCAAAATAATTACACTGTAGGTAACAGTAAAACAGAATCTGAAACTGGATTATATATATATAATCTCCCTTGGATGATCTCCATCTCCCTTGAACCTCCCTGGATTATATATATATAATATATAGTCTCCCTTTATTTTCATTTATCAGCAAAAAATCATATATATATATATATATATATATATATATATATATATATATATATATATATATATATATATATATATATATATATATATATATGTGTGTGTGTGTAGGATTTTTTTTGCTGATAAATGAAAATAAAGGGAGACTATTATAGATCTATTTCGAGCTTATTTTGCTCTCGTCAGATAGCCATACCCCTTACTGGGATTTGAACCCGGGCCATATATATATATATATATATATATATATATATATATATATATATATATATATATATATATATATATATATATATATATATATATATATATATATATATATATATATATATATATATATATATATATATATATATATATATATATATATATATATATATATATATATATATATATATATATATATATATAAATTGATAAAATATATTACACTTGCTGAAATTTAAAATGGAGGAAAATCAACTTAAAGACAGCATGATAAAACGGACTAAGAATTTTAGTTATAATAAAGACCAGTGGGAAAGAATGTGGTTAAAAGAACTGAAATTCTTCACTTCACTATTCACATAGACAATATCTATGTCAATATAATTTACAAAAATAAACACCTCATTTTCTAAAACACTGGCTAAGATGAGGAGTCGATTTGCACAAAAAAGCAGGCAATTTTTACAAATGGGGAGTACTCTGATAAGACGGGTGTGGAAACAACCCAGGGAGAGGTCACTAGAGTGTGTGGAAAGTCTAGCCAAGAGTTTGAGAGTCCTCTTCCAGGAAAACACTGATCCCCTAGTGATCTCTGCTTGCAAATCTGGCATGGAGAGCACTAACTCCCTTTGAAACAATTTTAAGAAAGAGTGAAGGGAGTTCACAGAAAGGAGAGCAATAACACTGCTCCCATTAAGATTATTCTGTTATTAATTTCTGTGATATTAACTTATAATTTACAAACTAGACTCCACTAACTGGTATGTGGTATCAAAGCTGGCTACTAGCCATACTATGCATTCTGTTGATATTTTACTTTCTTTGAATGTTCATGATTCTTACTGTCAATTTTTCATTTAATCAGAATCAAAAACTACTTCTCTCTTATGAATGTGGTTTCATAACTTTTCTTGCATGGATCCAAGCTACCTCATATTTCTAAGAAATAAATATAGCCAAAAGTGAATCTCACATAAAAGTTTATGTACCTGAAGCAATTGTCAGCCATGTAGTTTTCCCATAGGATACCTAGTTCTCAATATTAATCTCCAAAAGGTAGAGATTAATAAGAGGAGTGCTGTCAATCCTTTTTAACCTGACATATATGCTTGAGGTAGTTTATAATTTTGAGAAAATGTAAAGGGGGTATTTCAATGTTTCTACCCAACTGAATAACTTGATTTAAATTAAACTCTCCAACACAAATTACATATTGAAGAGTTACAGATTATAGTTGGAATCTGTGAAATATTTGAGCAGTGTTCTTAACCGGGCTATTTTTTAAGTCTCATTTACCGACCACAATTTGGACAAGCAATTCTATCACTAAGTGACAGGGTCATAAAATGAAAAATCATGTGATCATGTCCTTGTGATGACAGTTTGCCCATTCTGGCTATGATTATTAAGCAAATCACTATGGGTCATTAAATGTGACATAACCATGAATTGCAACTTCCTGCTGACTTCTGCATTGAGTTTGTTTGTCAGAAGCTAACTGTGAAATTCACAAATGCCAATCATGTAATCTTGCTGTCCTCACTACTCATCTTTCAGGCCCTGGGAATAAAGTTACAGGAGGACAGATTTTAAAAGCATATTAGCCACAACTATTAAAGAGTTTTAAAAGGGATGAATGAAAAATTTAAAAAAATGGCAAAACTGTTACTAATAAAGTAAGGGCAGAGCCTGTAGAAATTCCACAATGGCAGTCTACTGTAGCTTGTAAATGTTTTGATCTCATACTCAAGACAGAGCCTAAAGATTTATGGATACAAGAAAAAATAATTAACTTTCTTATTCTTTACTAGTATGTGCATCAAATCAAAGTATTTTCTTAAAACACATGTAAAGGAAAATCTGGATAAATCATTATTACATTTCCATTATATTTCAATTCAGTAGCTTCTCTTGAAAATTGTAAAAGATGGTTTCTAGTGCTGAATATCAGAAAGTTAACACTTATAGAAGTAAATTGCCATGAGGGATTGCCTTTTGCTTTTAATCTGTAAACATCCATTATCTCAATTTTAAATCAACTGATAGTGAGATTTCATGCATTCTTCCATGTAATTTAACAAAAGCCCCCACTGTTGCACATCCAAAGCTAGGTTAATTATTGTTAATTTGTTTTTGTGAATTGCCACATACTTTGAACAGTTTAGTTTGTGGATATGTAATAATTTTATCACAACATTGGTGTTTTTCTTCTAAAGTTTTAATTCTTCTTTTTCACGAGAAATATCAATTCTTCTCAATGCTTCCAAATCTTTATCAAAAGTAAGAGTTTAAACTTTTATGATTTTAAGGTCTCCATGGATTACAAATGTGCCAGATTCCAAAGTTGTATATTTACTGTACATTTGTTTAGATGGTACATACGGAATTAGTATCATTCTATCTAATCCATCCTCTCTATCTGGGATTTACTGTCTCCATTATCTGGAATGGAGCTCTTGGCTCAAAGTCATTTTCTTCATTTCACAACATTAAAATAATGTTAACTGGTACCTGAGGAAATGGTCATGCCATCCAAATCAAAAACTGATTCTGAGTAATATAATAGGCCCATTAAGCATGTAAGTTCAAACCTTTGTTTGCCTCCTTATAGGATGAGAGACCTGAAATGGAAGGAATATCAAACTCATTATTTAATTCAATAGCTACTTGATTGGAAGAGTTCTTCCTCTTCTCTCCCTCAAAAAAAATATCTAAAAGTATAGTGAAATGTAAATATTTCTATCAGCTCTTTTCTGTACTTTGGGCTGCAGCCAAGCAAGATTTGACGTCAAACAGTAGTATAAAGTTTCAAGACAAGCTTTGAATTGTTCTGCTATGGAAGAACTTTACAATGATTAAAAATAAATCCTCTTCAGAAATCATCAATTTCAAAGCAACTTGTTCTATATGTTTTCCTCTTACATAAATACCATACTAGGTCCTGAAGGAAAATGGAAATAATGTCAAGAAATTATCTGGGTTTGAAAATTAGATAGATAAGACTGTGTTGTAATTGGTGAGAAAGAATCTAGTATGTCCAGATTTGGAAAACCCAAGGTGGAACTAATTATAATTATGTATATCTTCCATTAAATTTCAGCGCTGTGGGCCTATGACTGATGCATAAAATAGAGCTTGGGAAATCTCAGTTCTATAAAATATAGTAGACATATGCCTAGCAGACAGGTTTATCAGGTGTCATAGGCAAGAAGATTGCACTCTCTCCTAACATTTAAGAAAGAGCATTGGTATGTTCCAATTTAAGGAAAGCTGGAATAAGTACAGTATTTTTGGGAGTATAAGATGCACCTTTTTCCTCCCTAAAAGTGGCTGAAAATTTGGGTGTGTCTTTGCAGGGTTTTTTTCATTGCTCTACTTGCTCCGAAAAAGTTTTTTTCTAGCCCTAACCAGGTGCTAATGATCTTCCCAGCTCTTACTGGCTTGCAGGCTCTTTCATTGTTACTCTCTCCGAATAAGATTTTTTTAAGTCCTAACCAGGGGATAAAATAATGTGCTGAAGCTGACCAGACTAAGGACATTAGCCAGATGAATACCTGGTAGGAAGGTTTTTTCCTATTTTCCTCCCCCAAAACTAAGGTCCGTCTTATACTCCGGTGCGTCTTATACTCCGAAAAATACGGTATTCAGTTCTTCCTTTTTACTAGTGAAGAGCAAATGGTATCTGTCTATAGCAACACTCTATAAAACCAAGGATTCTGAAAAAACAAAATCCTTAGTGGAAAATATACATACAAAAAAGCTTTCAATGGAGATTATTACATCTCTTCTTTCTAAAAGTGCTTTCCTACTTGCCTACTAGTAATGTTCTGGACTGCTAATTACACACATACATCCAGCTTGTGTTACAAAATATTTATTGCAGCTGTAAACCCTGAACTTTAGCAATATGAACATGTTATAGATTGCAAAATTTGCTTAGAAAATGAAATACTTTTCAAGTAATTCAAAACAAAACAAAACACCAGTGCAAAAATAATTTAAGAATAGTTAGATTATTAAAGTTTTAAAGAATAAGTTAGTCTACTTTTTCTTGATATAACCCTTACTACTAGCTTAATTTGCTGAATCACTCTTCTTTCTTTCAAGTGGACAGCTTGAGTTCCTTTGCTTCTCTCAATTTGTAATGCGTTGCTGGGCTCAGGGCCTTGCATAGCTTATCTTCTGGAATAGCTAACTCCACTTGCAGCTGTATTTCCTCCAGTGCACTCTTTTCGACTAATTCCTGTGGTGCAGGATGAGGCTTAGGTTGGTTAAGCTCATCAGCTTCTAATGATGAAGATCAGGATGATCCTTAACAACATATCAATATTTTACTAATTATTTCTAAGGAAAATACACTTATGATGCCATATATGAATCTTCCACTTCAACCTACAGCTAATTTTTCTTCTTTTATGGAGATAAACCTTCCCATGTGGACAACCTAGCACCTTGAAGACAATTTTTGGAACTACATAGTTAGGAACAATCACCTGATCGGCTCCAAATGCCCCAGGAAGTTGTTGATATTCTCCCACTTTACCATTTGATGTACGCATGACCATTTTGCTTTGGCTATGAGAAAGACTGGGTGTTTTTTATTTATAGTAGGTTACTGAATGCTCAGGGGAATACAGATATGTCGGTCAGGAATCATGCTATTTGGTTTGTGTGTTACACTGTAGACATTGTAAAATAGGGAAAGTGTGGAAATACATGCACACATGGTAGAATGAAAGATGGGAAAGAGAACAGATTTCTTATCTTATTTTTTTTTTCCAAAAAGTTTTATTAGTACAAAATTACATAGATAATAGCTAAACATTAAATAGAAAGTACAAACATTTTTTTTAATTTTTCTCCCCCCTAACCCACCCCTTTCCCTCCCCCCCTCCCCCCCGGACTTCCCAGAGAGAGTACAGGGCATAATATCAATAAAATAAATTTAAATTAAATTAAAAATTTTTGACTTCCACCTTATTTTTTTAAAACTTCAACTCCAAATTGTACACTAATAAAAATTCCTTCCTCCTCCTTTCAATCATCTACCCTTCACAACATTTCTTCACTGTTAACTAAGAATTAAATGATTATTACATAAATGATGACTAAGTATTAAATACAAAAACCTTAAACTTCATCATAAAATCAATCAGTATATAAATAACATACTATTACTATATATCAGATTATAAGCACTAATTCCAAACTTTAAATAACCTTCCTCCCAAAAAAAAAAATGTTAAATCTAATTGTAATATTTTATAACTGGATAGATAACAATTCCAAATCTTTCTCACAATTAAATAAAACTTAAATTGATATTACACAAAAAATAACTAAATAATAATACAAAAACCTTAAACTTCATCATAAATTCTACCACTCTATTAGTAACATAATGTTACTATGTATTAAATTATTAGGTTCAAAAAAGTTCTAAATCTTTAAAAAGAATTAATAATACTTTGAATAAGCCCCCCCAAAAAAACAAAAGAAAAAAAAAGAATGCAAGAAGTAAAGAAAAGAAAAAAAAATTAAGGAAAGAAGGGAAAAAGAAAAGTACAGTCATAATGGCAACCATCTGTCCAATAAACTTCAACACTGCATCTTGTTGTATCTTGATGATGGTTGCATCTTTTTGTAACTTGATAATTTTGTAGTTGTCAGCTCGCCTCCCATCTGACCCTGATCTTCCATCTCCTTTTCCACACTGTAGACATCTGTCTGGCTCTGCCAATCATTTAAATTTTGTAAATCTGTTTCGATTTGAAGAGGAAGGGATGGCTTTCCCTCCTCCTCCTCTTTTGTTTTCATACATCTTTCCTCTGGAATCTTGGATATATCAGCCTTTAAGACGTTGACATAAAATTCAGTAGCTTTCTTTGTTGTATTAAGCCGATATCTTTTTCCCAGAAATTTCACTGCAACTCCTGTTGGTGCTTCCCATTTGTAATGTAAATTTAACCTTTTAAATTCATCAATCAGAAAGGTATAATCTTTTCTGGCTTTGAGCATTTTAGAGGGAATTTCTTTCCATATCATCAGTTCCTGGCCATTCACCTGCAGGTTATTCTTAAACGTCGCCTGTATAATCCTATTCCGTAAGGCTCTTGTAGTAAAGTATATTACAATATCCCTTGGTAGGTGTTTTTGTTTTGCATACCAGGAGTTGATTCTATATATTTTATCAATTTGCCTGGCTAGTTCTTCTTTAGACAGTCCAGACACCTGCTCCAAAGCTTCCACCATCCTTCCTTTCAAATCTTCATATAATCCTTCTTTCAACCCCCTGACCCTTATGGCAAATTCCATGGATCTGAATTGCGTCATTAACACCTCTGTTTCAAAATTTGCAATGTCATTTTGTATTTTATCTATGTATTCTACTGAAGTTGTCAAAACTTGTTTGTTTTCTTCAATGCGGTTTGCCAAAACTTCAATATTTGTTGCTAGACCTTTACATACCTCCAACACATCATTTCTAATTTGTTGGTCAATATTCTTTAAAGCAGCCTGCATTTTATTATCTATTTCACTAATTTTTTGGTTAAATTCAACAATAAGTTCATCTTTCATAATCTTTAAGGTACTTATTAAATTTTCAGGTGTTAAAGACTTTGGGGGTGTTAACTCAGTGGTAAGTTGCATTTTAGAAATATAACCAGATGAATAATCCATTCTTTTATTCAAAACAATCTTTCCAGATTTTGAAGCCATTTTAGTATTTCCAGTGGTGAACAAAGAAAAAGCCAAGCCTCTAGTTAAAGTTCTTTTAAATTTCTTTTAAAATTCTTTCAAATTCCAAAGCCAGATAGAATTTTATTTTTAAAAAATTGTCAGTTATTATTTAATCCAGAATCGGGAGACAGAGAGAGTAAAGCCAACTTTCAAAATCAAAAATTTCCATAAGAAAAAAAGCTGCTAGGGAAACGAAAGTTACTTTCACTTCTCCTCCCACTTTCTCCGATCGCCATGTTGTAGCCTAATAACTGTTACTTAGTTTCTTCCGAAGTGAAAATCAGCAGTGGAGTTGAAAGAAAAAAAAAATCTGTACTTGCCCTTTAAAATCCTGTCTCTCTCTGTCTGCTTGTTTAAACAATTAAGTAGTTGTAATCCCATTCATGAAGCAGCGGGTGGTCACGGCATCTTGCTCCGCAAAAGCGGAGGTTTCCAAGTCCCCGGAGCAAGAGACAGGCTGGCTGGGGAGCCCTCACCTTTCGCGCCCCTGGCTGACACTTGGGGCACTAGGGGGGGCTCTACCCCACCTGTCCGGCTCTCATCTCTCCCCTTTGCCCGGGGCAGAGACTTTCAAGCCGCCAGACAGCTGTTCTGGCGGCTTTAACGGGGAAAAGGAAAGGCGCTCAACGAGGAGCGTCCGCGATGCAGCGATCCGGAACCGGAAGTCAGATTTCTTATCTTATTAAAGGCAATGTGTGGGATAAATTGCCTTCAAGAGGAAGAAAAGTCACTCAGTCCAGGTTATTTTGTATACTTCTGTAACAGAACTAAATTGATCTCTCAGGAAATCCTATGAAATAATTTCATAGAAGCTACCAGATGATTTTTAGGTGGGAACATCTGAAAGGTTTCATTAGATTATCACTTTCCTTAGAGGCACAGGTGGGTTCCTCCCAGTTCGGACCGGATCGCCCGAACCTGTAGTGACCCGCCGGTGATGTCATTGAACTAGATTGGCTGGTGCCGGTCCATGGGCACCGCCATCTTTTTTTGGGAATTTTTTGCAATTTTTTTTTACTGTTTTGAAGGTTTTTTCCTGTTCTGCTGGTTGTAAAAGGGCCCTCCCACCCTCCCCCGGGTTTAAACTTACCTTTATTCCTTTGCCCAAAGCACAGCTGATCAGCTCCTCAGCTGTGTTTCGGGACGATTCCAGCTACTGAGCATGCGCGGAAGCCAAATTGCAAGAGGGAACGCAATGCCGCCCAGAGTCCTTTGGGAGTTGGGCGGCATATAAATTTAATAAATAAATAAATTTAATGAATAAAAATGCGAACCGGTGGCGAAGGTAAGTGGAACCCACCCCTGCTTAGAGTGATAGTCTTGTTTTCAGGTTGATGTCGAAACCTTCTCAAGCCATTCTGGGAATAGGTCACACAATATATTGTACTTGTTAGAAATTACTGTGCAACTTGATGGACTTTGGTTTCTATTTGCTGCAATGTATTAGATGGCTAATGCTCATCCATACAAAGTCACAATTCATTAAAAAGCAGAAGAATTTAAAATAGAAATTATTTTGAATGAGATCTCAATAAGAATCTTTGTATTGTGCTCCAGGAAAGTAAAATAAAGAAACAATGAATAATGTAGCAATTAGTAATTTTTAAGACACATATCAATTTATAAATGCTAAGACTTAAATGTCAGAATTATCCCATATCAGTATATGCACGGTTTTACTCACTTTAGACTGCATCTAGAGAATACAAAGATGTTAGATTCTGTGACCACCCTTTCTTCTTTTGAGTTTGGTAATGTTCATATCTGAAGTTGAGGTATTTTATGTGCTAAAGGGAAGGGTTTTTTGTAAGAACACTCTCTGCTATTTCTGCATCAGAAAGAGCTATGAAAAACTTATTTGGGACATTATAATAGGGGACCTACCACTTTTTAAACTCTTGGCTTGAGTTCACATTGATGCTTCTAAGCAGGGGTGGCCAAACTATGGCTCTTTGAGGACCTGTGGACTTCAACTCTCAGAATTCCTGAGCCAGCCATGCATGCATGGCTGGCTCAGGAATTCTGGGAGTTGTAGTCCACAGGTCCTCAAAGAGCCATAGTTTGGCCACCCCTGTTTAAGGCTTCTGTCTAAGTGTGTTATCTGTGTTTCATGCTTAAATTAGGGCTTTGCCTATTAACAGTTTGTTTACCAGCACAGAAGTTGTGAGTAATTAGCAAACAGCCTATATCCATCTGGCCTTTCCTAGAAAGCTAACATGCAGGGCTGGCTGACTGATGTAAGACCAAAATAGCACATGAATTGTCTTTTTGAACATGATCTATTGCCTCTATTAAAGTAAGCGCATAGCGAATAACAAATATTAAGACTGCTCCCTTCGCACTGAAGAGAACAATTGGTTGATTTTCCCACCAGTTGCTGATGCTAGGATGACAGTGAGTCACTACCCTGAAGCTACCCTGACTTAAATTGTGTGAAGTGGGCTATGGCCAATGCAATTTATGTTGATAGAGCATAATTCATTGAGCTCACCCCAAGTATGTATGATCGTTGAATGGATATTGGATGTTTTTTTAACATTACGGTTTTAACTTTTATATTTGTTTTAAAATGTATATTTATATTGGTTTCTTGTATTTTTTTCTGTTGTACGCCGCCCTGAGTCTTTCGGGAGTTGGGCGGCATATAAGAATACCAAATAAATAAATAAATAAATAAATAAAAATAAATACACTTTTCTCAAGGAGGAAGGAAAGCACACTGACATGGTCAGAAGAAAGAACTTTCCACAGTATATGAACAAGACTTTGCCAGTTTATTTCAAAGGTAGCAGAAAGTCATAACTGCAGTGTCTCAAAGCTAATGAAGATATTAATAAACAGGGAAGTGAATTAACCAAGACTCATAATGTACTCTATTTTTCTTAAATATGACCTTTTATGTTATTTGCATTGCTCTTAAGTAGTATGCATTTAAAATATTTTATTTGTGCACAATGTAATACTGTGTGGAATCAGTTTAACTGCATTGGTTTGAAGTATCATTCTGTTACGACAGAACCAGTGACAGAATGTTACCCTGTCATTTCAATAATGGCATTCGTAATTATAGAATTCCAACAATTATTCCTGGATAGACAGTTGTGAGGTATATTTGCAACAGCATAAGGTTGTCAACTGAACTCTAATCCCAGCAGATGAACTAAACCTAATTGAAAGTCTATTTCAGATTTATTTCAGATTTCCAATTTATTTCATACTTTTTCTATGCAAAATATAGCTAAATTAATTCATATTTACAGAATATGAATTTATCTCCTAATTAGTTTTATACACATCAGCAATTTCTCTTACCATAGGATTTTTTTAAAAGTATCATTTTCATGCATACATTAACTGTTTTCCTCCCAAAATATATACAATTTTAGTCAGGTAAATTCATCATGGAATTTTTTTTAAAGGAAATTGTGCTTTAGATTGATGAATTTATGTAGGATAAGTTTGAATTAAAATATGATCTCCCTTCTCAAATCATTGATGTATCATATGAAATGCTAGAGCTTTCTGCATCTGCCCCAAGAAGCATATGGTCCTTTAAAAACAAACAATGTGGATTCCCAGCTACCTGAATATTTTAATTATCATGTGTGCTTCTATCAAAATGTGAAGCTAGCTTGGTTGTTTATTCCACTGAATCATAATGTTTTGTCTCTAATCTACTTGTCACTTTATAGAACATTTGCTCATCAATGTGTTGACCACTTCTGTCAGTTTGCATTTTCTAATAATTAGTGCATTTGCTTTCGCCTTCTGAAGATAATGCTGAAGTGTGAAATCAATTTAGATGGTCTTGGACACATTGTGATGGTTATTTATGCATATATTGAAACAGGTAAGATATTTGGCATGACTTTAACAGTGTTGTCTAAGGAGAGATATGCAGTGAATTTGAATTTGTCATGCTTTCTTAAAGGAGAAATCCTAAAATTCAAGTTGATGGCTTCTCAATCCTTTTTTGTGAAGCCATATGATGAGTCCCTCAAGTTAAATTGGATTATAAAGTAGTTAAGGAGCAGGACTAGGATTAGAAAACCCAGATTCATGTCACAATTCATCCACAGTGTATACCAGGTTAAGCATCTTTTACTCTGATTATAAGGTATCATGATATTGTTTTGAGAATAAAATACTACAATGAACTCCCAAGGGAAAATCACAATAAAAATTAAAGTAAATGTAAATGGATGTATTCAATAAAGAAAGGACAATAAAATCACATATATTCTAGGCCACATTATAATTTATCAAATTATATCCCACTTTTCACCTAGCATATGCAAACCAATAATTGCAATAAGAAACTTAGAGTTAAAATATGAACAAATAAATGTCACTGATACAGCAACAATGTGGAATTTACTTATCATATTTGTGTAGCTGTCCATCTCATCTAAAAATGAATCTGTGCGGTATATAACAATTAATTAAAAACAAAAAATACATTAAAAATGTGATGGCTCAGTTGTTAAAGATGCTGAGCTTGTCAGCTGCAAATCTGACAGCCAGGGTTCGAGACCCTAGCACCATGTGACTGGGCGAGTTCCTGTTACTTGCCCTAGCTCCTGAAAACATAGCAGTTTGAAAGCATGCAAATGTGAATAGATAAATAGGTACTACTTCGGCAGAAGATAACAGCATTCCATGTGCCTAGTCATGGCCACATAGCCACATGACCACAGAAGTGTCTTTGGACAACACTGGCACCCTCAGCTAGGAAACTGACAGCTAAGAGCACCGACCCCTAGAGTCAGACAGAATTGGACAGGCAAAGCCTTTACATTAAAAAGTTTAACCTCTTTTTCAAAATACTCAATTGTAACAACTGACTAAAATCAGTAAAACACTCTCATTGAATAGAATAGAATAGTTAATAGAATAGAATAGAATAGAATAGAATAGAATAGAATAGAATAGAATAGAATAGAATAGAATAGAATAGAATAGAATAGAATTTTTTATTGGCCAAGTGTGATTGGACACACAAGGAATATGTCTTGGTGCATATGCTCTCAGTGTACATAAAAGAAAAGATACGTTCGTCAAGAATCATAACGTACAACACTTAATGATAGTTCGGGTACAAATAAGCAATCAAATCATATTAGGAACAGTCAATATAAATGGTAAGGATACAAGCAACAAAGTTACAGTCATACAGTCATTAGTGGGAGGAGATGGGTGATGGGAACGATGAGAAGATTAATAGTAGTGCAGACTTAGTAAATAGTTTGACAGTGTTGAGGGAATTATTTGTTTAGCAGAGTGATGGCGTTAAAAAAACTGTTCTTGTGTCTAGTTGTCTTGGTGTGCAGTGCTCTATAGCCTCGTTTTGAGGGTAGGAGTTGAAACAATTTATGTCCAGGGTGTGAGGGGTCTGTAAATATTTTCACAGCGCTCTTTTTGACTTGTGCAGTATACAGGTCCTCAATGGAAGGGAGGTTGGCAGTAATTGTTTTTTCTGCAGTTCTAATTATCCTCTGAAGTCTGTGTCTGTCTTGTTGGGTTGCAGAACCAAACCAGACAGTTATAGAGGTGCAGATGACAGACTCAATAATTCCTCTGTAGAACTGTATCAGCAGCTCCTTGGGCAGTTGGAGCTTTCTGAGATGGCGCAGAAAGAACATTCTTTGTTGTGCTTTTCCTTTTCATGTCTTCTGAATGCTAGGTGATGTCAATGGATGTGCTCTGCTAGTCTTCTGCCTGTCTATCCGACATAGTGGCTGTTAAAAATCCTTACAATGTATGTTGTAGATAGATGCTGTTTTTTCTTTTTGGGTTACTGGGTCTTTTAGTTTACTTGGGATGTTTGGAGGGCTTTAGTTGCATTGTGTGCTATGGTGATGCCTGAAAAAAATGCATCTGTTTAAATTTGTAGCAGAGATGTCTTGTGTACATACTGATCTAGGATACTTCTTACAAGATAGTTTTTGGAGCATGCAAAATATGACAAAATAAAGCAAATTTCCCAAATCCCACACAGAAGAGCCTCAATCTAACTAAAATGATCAGACAATTTTATTTATTTATTTATTTATTTTTGTCAAGTACGTGTTGGTAATATACATAGATATAACATTGTTTATATACATAAGATGGGTACTGATAAGAGGGAACATTAGAACAGGGAGGGTAGGCACGCTGGTGCACTTATGCACGCCCCTTACTGACATCTTAGGAATCGGGTGAGGTCAACAGTGGACAGTCTGAGGGTAAAGTTTTGGGGGTTTGGTGACGAAACCACAGAGTCAGGTAGTGAGTTCCAGGCATTTACCACTCTGTTGCTAAAGTCGTATTTTCTACAGTCAAGTTTGGAGCGGTTCACTTTGAGTTTGTATCTGTTGTGTGCTCGTGTATTGATGTGGTTGAAGCTGAAGTAGTCGTCGACAGGAAGGACATTGTAGCAGATAATTTTATGAGCTATGCTTAAGTCGTGCCAAAGGGACGTAGTTCTAAGCTTTCTAAGCCCAGGATTTCAAGTCTGGTTGCGTAAGGTATTCTGTTCATTCAAGGTAACAAAAGTAATTATCTAAAATATAACCCCGAAATTGCTACACTCTTTTGGACTCCTCAATATGCTCTGATTGAGAGAGCATCTGACATCAATGCTATAATGTGGCTGGATGGATTAATTTGCACAGTATAGAAATATTATAAAATAGCATTCCTCTCAGGATTAAACCATTTTCAACCTTATTATTATGACAATAAAAATTCAACTATTTATGCCTACTTACTTTGCATGCACACATGATTTCCATGTGTTTTAATTCCATTTTAATTATTCCAAAGATTATGCAAGGACTCATATTATATGCTGTTCAATAATATGAAGTGCTATAGTTTGTTAATCTTTGCTAAGGTTAAAGACTTAGTCTTGTTCAACATTAAGAATCAGATATTACTAGGATATTCAGACTTTTAAAAAGACACTCCACACTGGCAAATTTGAGAAAAGTGCTCTTCTGAAACAGCACTACAAAGTGAAGCTCCTGTGTGGTCACTTTACTTGGCAACAGTGGTTTCTAGGTACATGCCTCACAACTCAGAGGTCTTTGTGAAACAGATGGATTGACAAGTGTGCATTGTCCAAGCCTTGACTATTCATCAGGAAGCAATGATGCACCTCGATAAGACAAAGCAGTTTGCTGAGACAAGTTGTCCATGTCCCCACACACATATCAATTATGTCATTGTGACAACATGCTTTGAGAAGTAATGTTGAATTACTACAAATGCAAAACTAGAGAAAGAATACAGAGTTGATAAACTGTGTTGGTTGTGCTATAGTGGTTTGAGTGGTCAGGCACTTTTTAATAAAGTACTTGGATATCCATTTTATTGAAAGATAGAGATGATCTGCTTCCTTTTCCTGATGTTCAGAGTTGCTGCAGACTCGTCTAAATAGTGTTCTTACACAGCTTCTCTTGTGGGAGGTTGGATTGTTATTTTGGTAGTGGAGCACTTGGTTGTGGGTAGTTTTATGATAATCTTGGGTTGTAATTTACCATCAATGCCAATGAGGATATTCAGGAAGGTTAACACGTTTTCTTCTCTTCTGAATCTTAATCCTTTGAAAATCTTGCTGATAGTTTCATGTGTGACTAGTTTCTCTAGTCACTTATTTTTACTATGACAAAAGTGTCATCTATATATCAGATCCATACTTTGGGCTGTATGTGTGAGAGTGCTATAGTTTCTAGGTATTGTATTACGGTTTCTGCTATGAGTCCTAAAAGTGGTGATCTCATGGGTATTCCTTTGATTTGTTGGTATATTGGAATACGATTTATATTCATATTGATTGTTTCCTGATTGCTTACTTGAACCCTATGACAACCATTCTTGACAAATGTATCTTTTCTTTTATGTACACTGAGAGCATATGCACCAAAGACAAATTCCTTGTGTGTCCAATCACACTTGGCCAATAAAGAATTCTATTCTATTCTATTCTATTCTATATTTCTGCATGAAACTGAAAGAATGTGGCCAGGCAAAGATTGATGAGGCCCATGATTCTGGATATTTCAATCTTGGTGTATTTGGTTAGGTCGGGTGTGCTGCAGTGTAGTGCTGTCATGGATTCTTTTGCTAATTCTGTGTTTATGCATGTAAAGAGTGCTGTGACATCAAATGAGGAATGAGCGATATGGGAAGAAGATATTTATTTGATATATCTTTTTCTTTCTGTTTTTCCCCTATTTTCAATCTTTTTCCACTTGTCTTTATTTTTTACTTTTCAAATCTGTATTTGTAAACTTTAATAAGATTGTTTGTCTGGTGTTAATCTCTGATTCTCTGTGTGTAGACTACTCTAAAGGAAGTGTTTGGTCTTCTTGCGTCTTAGCTTTTTTTATTGTCTCTTCTGAATGGTGTGTAAATGTGGTCTACCTCTATGTGTCTATTGATTTGTCTGAATGCCAAGCTTCTAAGAATTACGAGCAGTTTGGGATTTAGCTTGGTCTAAAATGTTAAACCTGGATTGCAGGCACTTGTGCAAGCAGTGTTTGAGAATTGAACATGATTGAACCAAAAGAGAAAAAAAAGGATTCTCAGTTTCCCAATTGAAACTATGGTTGAGTCTGTCCAAATGTTGTAAGATTAAAAGACTTTCATCATATCTTCATTGCTAGTTGCTGTAAAGGGGATATGCTCCACTAGTCTTCTTCCTACCTGTCTTACATAGGGTATGTATGTTGTAGATGACTCCTGTTTTTCCCTCTTGGGTTACTGTGTTTTTTTATTTACTTAAGATGTTTGGGGTTTTTTTAATTGGATTGTGTGCTACAATAATGCTGTGTGCTTGCAATAGTCTGAGGTTGTTTTTGAGATAGTCAAGCTAGTCTCCAAAGCACCTGAAGCAATGGGTGGAAACCAGGACAAGAAGCAATGGGTGGAAACTAATCAAGGAGAGAAGCAACTTAGAACTAAGGAGAAATCTCCTGACAGTTGGAACAATTAATCAGTGGAACAAGTTGCCTCCAAAAGTTGTGGATGCTCCAACACTGGAAGTTTTTAAGAAGATGTTGAATAACCATTTGTCTGAAGTGGTTTCCTGCCTGAGCAGGGGGTTGGACTAGAACACCTCCAAGGTCCCTTCCAACTCTGTTATTCTATTCTATTCTATTCTATTCTATTCTATTCTATTCTATTCTATTCTATTCTATTCTATTCTATTCCATTCCATTCCATTCCATTCCATTCCATTCTATTCTATTCTATTCTATTCCATTCCATTCCATTCCATTCCATTCTAGTTTTGATATTTGATAGTCTTATCCTTTTCATAGCTTATGTTGGCTGTGATGTAATGGGTTGAGTAGTCAGACATTTTTGGATAAAATTCTGTGTGTATCCATTTCTTGGAATATTTTAAAAAAGAATAATACTTCTACTAACCAAATGATATTATGTAATATCTTTCCTTCATTAATAGATTTTCTGCAGTTAGTTACAACTTGGAAAAAATAGTACAAAATTAAGTGAGGATTGAAAGGGAAGGTAATAATACTGGGAGCCATATAATATTCTGTGAATGAGAGAAACTGCACAGTATAAGCCCAGAGGAAACAGTGATTTATATTATTTCATTTATTGTAAAATAAATGTATACATCCCGACAAAGCACAGTTTAAGGTTAATTAACAAGCTCAAATAAGAATATAATGCATGAACCTAATTAAATTGAATAAGCATAGTGTAAGCCTAAAAAAACAAATTAACTATCTGCTGATTATTCTCTTCTTGAACAGTATGTATATATGCAGCTGTAAAACAGTTGTATTTTCAAAGAATTTTGATGTGAACAATTGGACAGAAATATATATTGCTTCATCTTTAAAACCAACAAAATACAGTAATTCTTCTGCCAGCTCTGTTCTGTTAAATTAGCAGAAAACAATTGACTTAGACTAATATAACATGTCAGCAATAGTTTAAAGCAGTCTGGGGAAGTCTCTTTCCTAGAATTTGAATTTATTTCTCCATTTGCACATTGTGCAGGTAGAAGGATTAGAACAGCAAGGTAGAAAAGATTCGTGTAAGAATCAATGTAAATCTACCTTGAAACAAAGGGAATAGAATATAATTCTAATAATACAATTCCTTCCAGGTAGATCTTGTAAATTTCAATGAAAGTTACTTCCAAGGAATTGTTTTCTGGATCACAGCATAAGGAATATTAAGATTTTTTTAAAAAGCATTAGCTTAAAATTGTCACCAAGTAACAAAATCTGTCCAATTATTAGACGAATAACACTTGAGATAAAATCACCATGGTAATGCAATGCTTTAAAGTCACATTACAATACAATTTTAATATGTCACATCTGTTCAGAGTAATGTAAATGTCTCGCTGGCAATATAGAGAGGAAATTTCATATTTTAAAAAATTGCAAAAGAATGAAGCAATCAAGTGACACATTTAACAATAAAATAAAAGATTTACTGTTGGTTCCAAGAAGCTCTCCTGAGTACAAATGGATGCTTTTATTGTTAACTAGAAAATGCCTACTATTTTGTGGCTTTGAGAATGAATCAACTGAACTTTCCTGAAAGAATTGCCAGAAAGCAATGGTCCATCAAGTGCCTGAATTAGGTTAGAAACAGGGGATTTGTTTGTTGTCTCCCTACAGAAAAGGCATTGTACTCAAACTGTTAGGAATAGATGGCAATAATTTCAATATGAGATAATTCTGGAGTCAGATAAAAAAAATTGCTTTCATCTTATTGTGATACCAAATAGTTCAATAAATTTAGAACTTTATCTCCATCCTTCCCCAGAAGAACACCATACCTCTGTATGTCTGACAGACTATCTACTTTCTGAATCAATTAAATGTGCTACATATATTCTGCTGGTAGTTACTACTAGCCAGTGTCTGAATCCAAGATTAAAAAAAAACATTTAGAACTTGTACGGAAAATTTCAAGCAGTTTAGTCTTAAGATTAAGAATTATAAAGCTGAATAGTAGAGATTGTCAGTTGTGGAATTCAAGATGGAGAGGAGATCTACTGTTCAATGTAGACAACCTGAGAATGGGACGATTGAAATAAAAAAAGAGACAAGTGAATATTGTGTATAGCTTTCTAGTTTAAGTTCATCCACAGCTGATATGCCTCAAACTGGTTCACCTCAGTTTATCTACATCAGAAAAGAGGGCAGAGATACAGTTAAAGACAAATATATTGCTGTACAAGGTATGGAATAATAGCATTTCTTCCCTTGCTCCCCATATTTGCTTTACAATTTTCACATAGAATAATAGAATAACAGTTGGAAGGGACTTTGGAGGACTTCTAATACAACCCTCTGATCAAGCAGGAAACCCTATACCATTTCAGACAAATGTTGTCCAAACTCTCTTTAAAACTTCCAGTGTTGGAGCATCCACAACTTCTGGAGGCAAGTTGTTCCACTAATTAACTGTTCTAACTGTGACAAAATGTATCCTTAGTTCTAGGTTGGTTCTCTCTTTGATTCGTTTCCATTCATTGCTTCTTGTCCTGCCTTCATGTGCTTTGGAAAATAGGTTGACCACCTCTTCTTTGTGGCAGCCCCTTAGATATTAGAACAGTGCTATCATATCACCCCTAGTCCTTCATTTAATTAAACTAGACATACCCAATTCTTGCAATCATTCTTCATATGTTTTAGCCTCCAGTCCCCTAAGCATCTTTGTTGCTTTTCTCTGCACACTTTCTAGAGTCTCAACATCTTTTTTATATTGTAACAACCAAAACTGGATGCAATATTCCAAGTGTGGCCTTACCAAGGCATTATAAAGTGGTATTAACACTTCATGTGATCTTCATTCTACCCCTCTGTTAATGCAGCCTAGGACTGTGTAGGCCTTTTTGGCAGCTGCAGTGCACAGCTGGCTCATATTTAAATGGTTGTCCACTAGTACTCTAAGATCCTTCTTGCAATTACTACTATTGAGCTACGTATCACTTATTCGATACCTATGCATTTGGTTTTACTTTTCTAAATGTAGAAGTTTACTTTTCTCACCACTGAGTTTCATTTTGTTAGATAGGGCCCAGTGTTCAAGTCTGTCAAGAGCCTTCTGTATCTTGAGTCTATCTTCTGGAGTATTAGGTATTCCTGCCAGCCTGGCATTGGCTGCAAATTTGATGAGTCCCCTTTCTATTTCCTCATCTAAATCATTTATGAAGATGTTGAAGAGTATTGGCCCTCAGAGCAGAGGTGGTATTCACTTACCTTCCCTATCGGTTTGCAAATATGCACGCTACACTCACATGCGCCCCATCCACGCATGTGGTGCGGCTACAAAATGAGCCTAAATAGGATGGCATAGCGCCGGGGCAGGTGGGCTGGCCTACCTGCAGGTTGCTACTCAGTGGTGGGTTCCTCCCAGTTCAGACCAGTTCACCCGAACCGGTAACGACCCGCTGGTGATGTCACAATGACATCACTGAACCGGATCAGTCGGTGCCGGTCCATGGGCGCTGCCATCTTTTTTTTTTTGAATTTTTAAAAACTTTTTTTGCTTCTGAGCATGCGCAGAAGCCAAGTTCTGGCACTGTGCATGCGGTTGCCATCTTTTTTTCGGCTTTGTTTATTATTATTATTTTTTATGAATTTTTCATTATTGCGCATGCGCGCGCAATGTGCGCACGCACCCATGAGGCACGCCCACGCGGCACGGGAGGGAGCAAACCAGCAGCAAGGTAAGTTGGAACCCAGCTCTGTCGCTACTACTGGTTTGCCTGAAACGGTACAAACCGGCAGAATACCACCTCTGCTTAAGAGAGACCCTTGGGCTATCCCTCTGCATATTTCCTTCCATGTAGATGCAGTTCCAATAAGGCCTACATGTTGAGCCTGCATGTTGGTCAGCTACTTATACATCCATTTGGTATTGATGAAGTAGTTTTTCATGACTACCATCACTGCAAATATTGCTAAATGAAACAGATATTAAATGAAAACTATCTGTGCCTTCAAATCACTGTTGACTCCTGGTGACTACTTGGACAAGCCCCTGCAGGTTTTTTGGGCAAGATTTCAGAAGTAGGTTTACCATTGCCTGTTTCCTAGGGTTGAGTGAGAGTGACTGGCTCAAGATCAAATAAATGACTTTTAGTCTAAGGTAGGACTAGAAATCTCAGTCTTCCAGTTTCTAACTTGATGCCTTAACTGCTACACGAAACTGGATCTCCAGGAGTATTTGTACTGAAATGTACTGAACATAATGTTCCTTACTAGAAACAAAATTCTTTACTAGCACTATGGGCAAGTATAGCATCAGAATATGCCAGGACATAACTCAGAAAACCCAAGAGGGACACCGTATTATTTATGCTTAAGGGATTTATAGTGGCAGCTAGCAATATATTCCATGAGAGATTTGGCACAGCGTCAGCAAAAGAGAGGGTATGAAAAACAAAACACCTCTGTACCCTAAACAGCAATATATCAAACATCAGAGTTTAGATTGTTGACCGTAATTCAAGGTGACTGTTGCCATTCTATGATGTGGCATAGGACAAAAAAAAAAAAACCCCAACCCTACAAGTAAAATCAAAAAAGCTCAAAAAAGGCACACTAGCCTACACCAAGGTAAAAACCTAGGTCATATGGATAAAAGTAGGGTAGCCCTAACACCAGTTAGTGTGATAAGCTAAAACAGAACAACTTCAGAAGATTAAGTAGGACAACAACAACAACAACAACAACAGCAATGACCACAACAAAACAATTTCCTAGGAGATTCTCCTAAAAACAAGCAAAGTGCTTTTGCAAGGACCTGGTTTAAAAATGAGATTATAGATATGGGGGAATAAGCATCACAAGAAAAACAGACTTTCTCCATAAACATAAGATATTAATGCTTAGAAATTGATCACTCAGCTTTCAAACTACTGGATATAAGTTAACTTTCAAATCCAAATACAACAGAGAGGCTGGGCAACAAGATAAGGTTGGTTGCCAAGATACCTTTTCAGAATTATAGTCCATAGAATTATGAGATATTTCATAGCAGTTCACAGCAACCAGCAAAAAGATGCAGGTGTGGTATCTGGCATATAAGAACAACTTGCCATTGAGAAGAATGGAAATCCAAGGATGGTTGTTGATACTGACCTAATTATTCTCCGCCAGACAGACAGAGGCTGATGGGTGCTCAATTCCACCGAAATATTGCCCAAAAGCATGAAAAACTGGGGATGAGAAAGTGAAATGGAGTGCCTGAACAGTTGTACTTTACACTGCAACAATTTGTTGCAAATCTTTTTTATATATACCATATTTTTCGGAGTATAAGACGCACCGGAGTATAAGACGCACCTTAGTTTTGGGGGAGGAAAATAGGGGAAAACAATCTGCCTACCAGGTATTCATCTGGTTAGCATCCTTAGTCTGGTCAGCTTCAGCACATTATTTTATCCCCTGGTTAGGACTTAAAAAAACCTTCTTCTGAGAGAGTAACAATGAAAGACCATGCAAGCCAGTAAGAGCTGGGAAGATTGTTAGCACCTGGTTAGGGCTAGAAAAAAACTTATTCGGAGCAGCTTCAGCACATTATTTTATCTCCTGGTTAGGACTTTAAAAAATCTTCTGAGAGAATAACAATGAAAGAGCCTGCAAGCCGGTAAGAGCAGGGAAGATAGTAAGCACCTGGTTAGGGCTAGAAAAAAACTTACTCGGAGCAAGTAGAGCAATGAAAAAAAAACCTGCAAAGACTTAGGGCTGGAAAAACATTCTTTGGAGAGAGTAACAATGAAAAAGCCTGCAAGGTAAGAGCTGGGAAGATCTGTTAGCACCTAGTTAGGGCTGGGGGGAAAAAGCTACATTCGAAGTATAAGACGCACCCAAATTTTCAGCCACTTTTAGGGAGGAAAAAGGTGCGTCTTATACGCCAAAAATACGGTACTTTTGAAAGAAAGAAAAAATCTTTGATTTTTGAGCCTCTTGCTTCTACAAGGTAAAACAACCCAAGTAAATGTGCTTATTTATGTCAACTTAAACATATCTTCAATGAGTTTCATTCCTCTGTTTGGAAATTGTACGAAAGTGGAGCTATTTTAACTATATTTCAGTCATTTTGAAGCTACTGTGGTGGACTACACATCTCTTTCATAACAGGTAAAGAGTTGGCAAGGAACTCCCTCTTGTGGTCAAATAGTTTTAATTAAAAAACAAAGAAATATGCTCAACTGATGGTCTGGATTATTAGAACATGGGTCAATTGAACCCATTAAGATTAACAATACTGATATAAGTGGCTTTACTGAAGCAATTCATTGCAAATTAGGACTGGATTCTGAAACATATGCTCTTAATTTCTGTTAAAAGGCAAGGTTTTTCACTAGCTTCAAGATAATCAAATGCAATGTTGTATATGCCATTTCTTTTAACAGAAAAGCACAGCTTTTGCAACAAGATTCTTACCAACCACAGCTTTATATACAGCAGGATGGAATGAATTGCTTAAATATACTGCTTGAGAAAGATTATTTGAAGTCCAATTGATTTTCCAGTTCTCCAGTTGTAGATAAAAATATAAAAATGTCTGCAGGGGCATTACCCGAAAAAGTCAAGATGATGATTGTGATTTTAAAAAGGGGGTTGCCCACCATTTAACATCCCCCTGAATGCTATATCATCCCTTCAAGTTAGGCAAGAAACAAATACTGCAGGGTGTGCAGGAGTGCTACTTTATTGTTGTAGAGCAGAGGTGGCTCTGCTATGGCCCCTTTATGACTTGTGCACTTCAATTCCCAGACTACCTAGGAGCTGCACTTGCCTGGCTGGCTCAGGAATTCTGGGAGTTGAAGTCCGCAAATCATGAAAAGGCCATAGTTCCCCACCGGGATTGTAGAGCATAATAACAGAATCTTGAAAACCTGTCTTAAGTTTTTCTCTGTTCCATCTTATACTAAACAAAATCAAGGCAAGGACATTTTGAGAATTTTTTTCACGTTTCTATTTATTTTGGGTTGTGTAATCACTATCAAAGTCCTGTTTAACAGCTTTTCTTACCTTCCCTATTAATGGCAATTTCATACATTCCCCAAGGTCAACTCTAAATTTCTTTAGAGTACCAGCAGAGTTCCATAAGCTGGACGAGGACCAAATTTTCCTGTAAAAGGACAGATTTAGAATGTTTATCATCCAGTTCTCAGTTATATTTCATACAATATACTATTCATACAAGCTCAGGAGCTTTTCAAAATAGACCAGTTATTGATAGTCCAGTTAAGCGGGCAGTCCAGGGGTGAAATGCTCCCGGTTCAGGCGGGCCAGTTCGGTTGTCGCAGAGCCGACAGAGCCGGTGGCGGTCACGGCCGCAGCACGGGGCTTCCCTGCCCACTTTACCCGCCTGCCTGGACGCCGCCATTTGAGTTCTTTTGCCCTCTGCACATGCACAGAATGCTTTGCGCATGCGCAGAGGGCAAAAGAACTCAAATGGCGGCATCCAGGTGGATGGGAGAAGTGGGCGGGGGAAGCCCCACGCCGCGACCACCACCGGCTCCGTCGGCTCTGTGATGACCGACTGACCCGCCCGAACCAGGAGCATTTCACTGCTGGGACAGTCTAATACTTCAAAAACAAGAACATTTATTAAAACTATGATAACTTTTGGAATCATACTGGCATCTACAAAAAGAACTGTTGATGCTTCATAAACATTTGGTGGAATTTTATTCAGGACCCCTTGAATAGTCAGGCAAGATGTCTATTTAAAATTAACTCTTTTACCTCCAATGACATCATCACACAGAGTCATGTCCCAAGTGCTATGATAACAAATGCTGCCATTTATGACCCCTGAATTTTCAATTCATCTCTAACTTGCTGTACTGGCCATGCATCTTCCTAATTGGTACTTAAATTGAGTAACTCCCAAATGTATTTATGGCTTCCTTCCAGGTTGTTCTGAAAAACAGAAACTGGGAAACTGGACACTAATAAGCACACATCCACAGAGCAACACAGGACATGCAGAGGTGGTATTCAGTCGGTTCGGACCGGTTTGGGCCAACTGGTAGTAGTGACCTGGGGGTGGGAGTAGGCCCACCCACCCACCCTGGTGTTATGCCATCCTACGTTTTCAAGCCGTGTTCATGCGTGCAAACCACGTGGGCGAGTAAAGCACACGCACGGAAGGCTGCATGTGAGCGCATGCTCACATTTTCAATGCTGGGCAAACCGGTAGGTAAATTATGTCAATCCCACTTCTGAGGACATGTGATATTTGATGTGAAGGAGAGGGGAGAAATCATCTATTTTCTGCCCGGGGATATAAAGAGACTTTCTGGGCAACCCCGTCCCCGGCAGAATTACTCACCAGTGTGAGAGATCTAATTCTGATATTCTTCCAGAGTCAGATGATTATCCATGTTCTATCACTGTTGCAGCAGCAGCAGCAAACATGAGCTCTGCAAGGGTCTTCTCTTAGCACATTTGTCACTGTGTTGATAGACTAGAGCAGTGGTGGCGAATCTTTTTCGGCTCGCGTGCCAAAAAAGGGGGGGCGCGCTCGCGTGCCCACACCCATTCCCTCCCCCCATGCATGCGCACAACACCCCCCCATGCTGCCCCCTGCGCATGCGCACACCCCCCCACCCCCACGCAAAGGCTTACCGGAGCCTGGGACGACGAAACCGGCAAACCGGAAGTGCGAAAAAATGCACTTCCGGTTTGCCGATATGCTGTTTTTTGCACTCCAGAGGGTTCAGGGAAGCTCCCTGAAGCTCCGGAATGCAAAAAAACTACAAAACGGACAAACTGGAAGTGCGGAAAAGTGCACTTCCGGTTTGTCCGTTTTGTAGATTTTTGCATTCCGGAGCTTCAGGGAGCTTCCCTGAACCCTCCGGAGTGCAAAAAACAGCACACCGGCAAACCGGAAGTGCGTTTTTTCGCACTTCCGGTTTGCCGGTGGGCAACCCTCGCGTGCCGGCTCCTATGGCTCCGCGTGCCACCTCTGGCACGCGTGCCATAGGTTCGCCACCACGGGACTAGAGGGATATTTAGCTTGGATTAAGAGCTGTCTCTTTAAGAGATTGCATTCTGGGGAATGTAGTCAGAGATTGCACTCTGGGTAATGTAGTCTATGATATGTGACCACATCTGTGTGTTCTTATTGGCCATCGAGCTATACCTCTGCTGCTAGGTAATTGTGCCATGCAGACCAATGGTCATTTTAAGTTTAACAAAGGATCATGCAGCAGCCGGAAGATGGGGGGAAATGAATCTCTTTTCACCTATGTGTAATGGGACAGATTATGAACATCCTGAAGAACCTCATCTTGAATATGTAAGTCTATGATATGAGGATACCGGACAATAAACATAATCTGCATGATTTCCCGTTTGCGTGGAGTTTTTATCTGTCTGAGAAAAGCAACCCTACGCTTAGACCAGAACAGTCACCATAAGTATCACTCCCCCACACACAACATCTTGCATGCACATCTCCGGCCCACATTAAATTGCTTTCCCTTCAACTCCCTGAAAGTCTTCCTTACTCTCATAGCATCTGAGTGGTATCTCTTTGCTGCCATTTATAGGTATTCTGGATTTTTGCAGTTGAAATCTGGTAGCTCTCTTCACATTCCTTCACAAACAGGAAAATAGCAAGAGGGAAGAAAGTAGCCAGCTCAGATCACCAAGAATCCATTGGTGCTTTACCTGCCACACAGGTTGCTGTTGCTAAAACAATGGTTGACTCAGATGTAGAGACAAGGGAGGGGACAGTAGTAGCAGCCATATCTCTTCTTTCACTTAATTGTGCCTTCCTTCAGTATTGTTTTTTCTTTATCAGTCCTATTGGGGTTCAATACTGGGGAGACCATTTCTATGCTGGAAAAATCCAGACCAGCACTAGACATGATACCAAAAATAAATAAAAAGCTCAAAGTCTTGGCTGTCATTTAAGGTTATCTGGCTTTTTGCTTCCCAAATATGGTTACCTTACTTCACATGAGTGGGCGGTGGGGGGAAGGAATGGATGACAAGGACAAGCCCCATAGGACCTTGTACAGTATATTTATGCCACAGTGTTCTGGGCAGGCTATGACCTGGAATTTTTGCAACTATTTTCAGTTAACACCATGCAATGCTTGGGCACATATTCAAGAACAGTGGTAAGTGTAGTAATGCAGAACATCTCAATGTGAATGTTCTTATGGAAAGTTGTCAGGTTCTGCTTTTATTCATTTTTGCTATCTTTCTGCACACAACTGAAAATTGGCAGGGAGAAATTACATTTCACGGAGAGAAGTTATTCCTAACACCCACATGTTTCAATACACAATATAATATAGGCCCGTGATGGCGAACCTATGGCACGGGTGCCACAAGTGGCACGCGGAGCCATATCGGTGGGCACGCGAGCTCAGGTCTGGTGCGCATGTGCGCGCCGGCCGGCTGATTTTTGGGCCTTCTGGGCCCACTGGGAGTCAGGAAACAGGCTGTTTCCAGCCTCCAGAGGGGGTGGGGAAGGCTGTTTTCGCCCTTCCCAGGCTCCTAGAAAGGCTCTGGAGCCTGGAGAGAGCAAAAAATGGACGTGCCATTGCATGCTGGGAGTGGGGGGGTCATGCGCGCATGCGCGGGGGTGCATGGAATTATGGGTGTGGGCACGCACACACATGATCCCCGCATCCCCCCCTTTTTGGCACGCGAACCAAAAAAGGTTCGCCATCACTGATATAGGCAGTAGGCTAGATAAATTAAAAAAAAAAAAACCAAAACCAATAACACTTTGGAAGAAGGCAAAGGAGAGATATTTTCATACTATTGTTAAGACAATTCCATAAACTCACCAAGACTTGATCTCCACTCAAAAGCAACTTTATTTTACTTTTTATGTTAATATTCAGTAGCAGCAAGTTAACGAACTTATTGCTCTGGAAAGATAAGATCAAAATTATGCTGATAAAAAATAAACCTATGGGGTTATGGTTGTCCAACTTACACTGGTTAGATTTAGAAATGAAAACACATTTCTAAACAAAAAATCATAATGACCAATCAAGTTTGTGTCTAGCACAGAAAATAGGTCTTAGATAAAGCACAGGTCTTATATAAAAGTTATTTGTTTGTTTGTTTGTTTAATTTGTTTGCTGCCCATCTCACTGCTTTCACTAAACAGTACGAACATATCTATAAAAAGACAACACGGCAGTTAAATATATGATGACTGAAGGCTCAGAAAAGGCCAAGCAGATTACTAAACACCAATTACTGAAAGTTTCTGTACAATTGCTAATGAGAGAAATCTGTTATCAAGAGTAAACAATCCTTGTCAGGCCAAGGACTCTTAGACTAGGATTAGCATTTTGGGGACCAATCCAAAAATTTGGTGACACCAAGACAATTTCATTAAATTAAGTAATATGATTACATCTCATGTATTTAAAAACAAAGAGTTTTTCTAACATTATTATTACAATTGGGAAACCATTTTTAGAGGCGTTTAGGGGAGACTCCAAGCTCCAAGCTCCAAACTCAAAGCTTAGAACATCTGCATGCTACCTTGAAGCTGCAGCCTATATTCCTTATTTACAGTAAGGCAAAGTATGCATGAAGAGATAGTTTAGAAATAAACTATCAGAGGACATAGAAGATAACTAGAAAAAGGTGCAGCCCTGATTTTGAAACAAAATGAACTTCTTGGTTATCAAACATCATCATTTCACCAGGTCTTGGAATGAACAAATACTGATGTGTCTGTTATCTCCATGAATGGGAATACACATACAAATAGGCAGAACTTTGCACACTCACAGCCACCATCATAACTTCCTTTGTGTACAGGCATGCACTCCCACACACATGGATGTTCCTGTTGTCTGTCATGTCTGTAATAGAAAAAGAAAAACACTGTACCAAACAGAAGAGAATATATGTAGCTGACGATTGAAATATGGAATCCTTGGTGCTCATTGAGCTTGGTGCTCTTTGAGCTTGAGCGCACTGAAGACATTACCTAGTTAGATAACAAAACATCTACAAGAAAATAACCAAGTTCAGAGAACACTAAGGACTCCATAGAAGATACTGTACTTGAAATTTTTAAATGTTTAACAAACTTAACGTACATTAATTCCAAAATTAATGTTAGAAATTCTACAATCTCAACCAGTATGCAAAAAATTGTGTCTTAATGTGTGTCTCTCTGTGTGTATATATACACACACCTGCACATGCGCACACACCCACACCCACACCTAGCTTTACTAAGTGGATTGTTTTCACAGGATGCTCATTCTCATTGGGCCATGACATTATACCAAGTGTACTTAATGTCCTCATTGTAGGTTTGTTAACTTCCCAGACCTAAAGTACCATAATAATTATTCATTGCAACACTATATAAACTTTGGGTAAAATAAGTTCTAGGCTATGAAAGTTCCTGTCACCACCTTGTAATACTTAAAACATCTGGAATATGCAATTAGAAGCAGCTGTTTGGGATTAGCTGGTATCTTGATCAGAACGTGTTCGGCACAGTTGTTTGAAATGGAAACTTAATGCACAATCAAACACTCACATATAGGGCTCTCTGTCACTAATGCTAATTAGTGCTAATCAAGCACTCGCTAACACTAGGACCTACTCATAACTAGGTACCCCAATAATATGGAGCTCCTTAAGCTGGCCAGCTGCTTGTGTGCTAAGGTTTCTTTACAAACAATCATATCTAGTGCATGGTTGTCAGAGGAGTGTTATTTGGTTACAACCTAAACTTAAATAAATTAAATCACTAATTTATTAATGTGTCATTGCAATCCCTTTTCTGTATTGATCTGGTAAATGTAAGATGGGTAAATTTTTATAATTTGTCAAAGCCAACAAGTTTCTCTGCTATTCCAGCATGATATGGTTCAAAATTTCTTAGTTTTAGGTAGGCAAAACTGCTGTTCAGTATTCAATAATTTATAGCCAATCTTAATCTTATGTAATCTGAAGCTGCTTTAATATTTTTTTAATACACTGAGCTGGATTGTCTTCCTGGAGGTAAGGTTATTTTATAGATATTTTTATGGCTATATTTCTGAAAGGGGTTTTACATAATTTAGTTCAGATTGCTAATTTTAAAAAATCAGATTATCTTTTATTATTTTTCACTATTTCCTGTCCAAACAGCTCATCAAGGGTGTCCATTGGTGGCGGAGAGTCAGGATAGTCTTAATGATGGCCAATGATTATAGAGTTCATCTTTTAGGCAGTATAGTAAATTATCTGACTGCAAAACTATCTTAAAGCCATATTTAGACAGTTACATATGTTATTGAAAAGTGTCAGAAAACAAGAAAAAGACACGTCTACATTATAGAAGAAGAATCTAACAGTGGGATGACTATTTTGCATTAGCATTGAAAAAGTAATATATTCAGCTTCAGTTTTTAAACGGTATATTTATTAGATCTATGGGGAACCTTTCAGAAAGAAGACCCTAAATTACTTACTGTTAAAATAATATTGACAAACTAAAATAAAAATAACTGCAAATTAAAAATAGCTGAAAAACTCTAAAAGCAAGAAAATGCAAGCATAAAAATTTAGTATCATTTGTTACTATTATTTACAGCTCAGTTTTCAGTTAAGCTATTGCATTTGAATTTAAACTGATAAAGTTTAAATTGAACTTTATTGTATTGAATTATTGCTAGTCAGACATTTCATGCATGTGACATTAAAAACAAAAGCATTTAGCATTATGTATTTGAATGTTTTTTTAATTATAATTTTCAGAGACTATAATTTATCATAAAGCTCCTGCTAAAGCAACAATTGTTCCATTCTGGACACATTCATACTTTCCATTGTTATGAAAGTTCCCCATGACATCTACACGCATCAAAAAACTATTGGGGGTGTGAAACTGAGAGACAGTAGGGGGGAGGAGCAAATCAACAAAAATTGACACTTCTCTTCTTTCTTCTTAGGAGCTGTGGTTGCACAGTGGTAGAATGCAGTATTGCATGCTAACTCTACCCACAGCAGGAGTTTGATCCTGACTGGTTGAAGGTTGACTCAGCCTTCTATCCTTCCGAGGTCCAATGGGGACCCAGGTTGTTGGGGGCAATAGGCTGGCATTTGTAAACTGATAGTAATGTAAAGCATTATGAAGCAATATATACATCTAAGTGCTATTGCTATTTCACTTCTACTTGTATATTTTTTGTAGCAACTATGTATGCAAACATATATCTCACTGTTCTACTAATGTGGCAGTTACTGGCTATAGGCCCATAATATGAACAATTTTCATACAAAGAAGGAATTCTAAGTCTCCAAATTCACTGTGGGCTTCTTGTGTAAACATGACTCCCATTTATCCATACTTCTAATTACCTGAATTTTATGGAGGTCCCATAGGCTATTTAGTTATTCTGCTTTTTTAATTTGCAATTGACAGCCACATTATTAAATCATTTGATGAATCTTCTCAATTGTATCTTTCTCCCTTAAGTTCTCTGCCATTCATTTTGTGACAATTACTTTGATTCATTTCCTACTGAAGTGTAACATGACATCATATGAACTCCACACCTGATTATATTAAATAGTCAGAATTTGTATGCTTCATCGAGTCTTTTAGCTGTTTCATTGGATTTTTTTCAGCCATTTCCTTTGGTTCATTTGGCCATTCATTTGGGAAAATGCCCAGGAGAATGTATCCTGTAAAGCTTTAATCATCATAGAAGACTTTGTGCCCAGATCTAATCTATCCTAAAAGGCAATATTTGATGGATAGGAAAGTCTTCTGAAAATATTTGGTTCACTCTACAGAAGAGTCTTAAATATAGTTTTGATAAATGTATTGGACTGTGTATGAAAATGACAGCTCCAGCTTCAGTACCATATTCTTCTTCGTTTCACATATAGTCTTCTAGATTTTGCTACATAACAATATTAGTTAGTAAAAAGATGTCAGATTTTAAGGAAAAAATGGGGGGCTGTAAAGATGTGTGTGAGTATGTGTGTGTGTGTTCCTTATTATTTGAATGCCCAGTGTAAGACAAATACTGAACATACCTTTCATTTCTTTTTTAGAAAAAATATTTATCAATAATGAAAAACATATTCATCTAAACAGGGAATCTAAGAAAAAGGGGCCAGATTGAGCTTCAAACAATTTCACAATCATCCATCTCCTCCCACTTATGACTGTATGACTGTAACTTGTTGCTTGTATCCTTATGATTTATATTAATATTGATTGTTTCCTGATTGCTTATTTGTACCCTATGACAATCATTAAGTGTTGTACCTCATGATTCTTGACAAATGTATCTTTTCTTTTATGTACACTGAGAGCATATGCACCAAAGACAAATTCCTTGTGTGTCCAATCACACTTGGCCAATAAAAGAATTGAATTCTATTCTATTCTATTCTATTCTATTCTATTCTATTCTATTCTATTCTATTCTATTCTATTCTATTCTATTCTATAGTAAAAGGGTTGATTCAACTTGATTTGATCTTCACACCATTTAGATCCAAGGAGTTTTGCACAGCTCAGCTTCAAGGCATCATTACTTTCATTTCTGTTTTTTTAAACAGAGGGTCGGACCGAACAAGTAGCAGGTTCTACAAGATCAAGGTTTCTGCTTGTGAAAAGGGGCTAGAATTCAAGAGAACCTTTCAGATTGCCTTGCTCTGGATTAGGGGATACAGACCCCTCAGGGAATGGGAAGCACTGTGGTCCCGGGCCACCCGCAGGAATAATGCTGGAAGAGGGACACAATTAACAGAATATGCTGACTCTCCTTGCCTCATAATATTTATTATATTAATTGTAGGCGGTTGGGCATGCCGCAGAGACGGAGAACATGTTTACATCATTCAGGGAACTGTTTTGCTATTAGGGAACTAATGTCTCCCAGCTGGTTTATGTAAGAACTGCCACAAGTATTTATTAAGGTCTTGAAGTGACCATACAGGTAACCATTGTGTTCCAAGAGGCAAACTGACCACTTTGTATTGGTGCTCATGGAGATTGACTTTGATTGTAAAAACACCACTATCTTTGCTACAGCTTTTTAATCCCAGCATTTCTTGTAAAATCCACAGGCCTTTTGTGCTTGTTTATTCTAGCAGGGAGCTGAGCAAAAGGCTTCTACAGCTGCTAACAATCAATGCTCTCTTTAGCCCACTAGCGAGTGCACAGATATTGCTGGCATATTATCCACAGGCAGGCTCTCTGTTATTGGGAAAAATCAAACATTTTGAACATATGGCTCCCTATGTCGACCATCTGCTTGTGAATGTTCACACTGCAAAAAAAAAATCCCTTTATTTTAAGGAAACTGGACATGCTGGTGGAAACTGAATTCTGGATAAAGGCATTGCCTTTATACATCCATTATGAACATAAACAACTGTTGAAATGAAGATATAGTTACAATATCTTAATTTGTATCCCACCTTTCAGTCAGATGTATTAAAAATGTAGCCTACAGAAAGGTTGTATCCTACCAGTACCTATTTTGTTTCTTCCAGAACTCCAGGAGATAGGAACAGGACCAAACATGCAATCTTGATTTTGAAGGTGAGGCGTTTTAAACCTTGCAGAGGGTCAAAGCATATATTTCACACCTTATAAAAATTAAGTTTATTTAAGTCCAAACTCCCCCCACTGCAAACATAGCACAAGTTGTAAGCAGATATGTTATATACTCTTGCTTTAAATTCATCAGAGAAGATTGATCTAAAAGTCTACAAAAGGGTGCACTTTTTCAAAATTGTTTCAAAATTGTCTCTGGAACCATACTATTATTGTTTATTATTACTGTTATAATTGCTATTTAAACACAGTCTAGAACAGGAGTATCAAACTGGCGGCCAGCAGGCCGGATGCGTCACATGCAGGCCATGCCCATCCCAGCTCCGCAAAGGGTAAAAATGTCATGCAATGTCATGTGATGGCAATGTGACGCTGCGAGTTTGACACCCATGGTCTAGAAAATAGTTGCAATTTGACGCTTTTGATTAAGGGATTCTTTTCAAGGTTCTAGTGGGTTCCTCCCTGTTTGGACCAGTTCACCCAAACCGGTAGCAAACTGCTGGTGATGTCACAATGACATCACAGAATCGGTTCAGTCGGTGCCAGTCCACGGGCGCCGCCATCTTTTTAAAAAAAAAATCAGAAAATTTTTTTCCGGAATTTTTTTAGGGGGGTTGGAATTTTGGGGGGGGGTTCTTCTGCACATGTGCAGAAGCCAAGTTTCCAGCACTACACATGCATCACCATCTTGTTTTTGGCTTTGGGGGGGGGGAATTTGCATGCACACACGTGCAAAGCGTGTGTGTTTTTTATCCAACTACTGAGACCTTCACAAGGTCCTGAGATAGGCAGATTTTGTTGTCTGATGGTGTTAAATGTATTGTCATAGGATGTAAGCTATTCCAAATAAAACTGCCTTTTGCAATTGACTGATGGTAATTTTGTCAATGCCGATGGTGTTCAAGTGGTGTTCCAGTTGTTTTGGGATTGCACCCAAGACAACTTATACTATTTATACTATCTATGCTTTCTTTTACCACAGTTGTTCTACTGCTATTTGTAGAACCTTACATTTTGTGTTTTTCTCCAGTTCTTTCTCTTCTATTTTGCAATTTCCAGATATTGCAATGGTTACTATCCAGACTCTTTCTCATCAACAATTTTTAAAGTCTGGGGGGTTATAAGGCAGGAGCTTGCTTATCTGAACTCTAAAGACCGAGTGTGCTTTAGCTTCTGCATTTTCTATACTTTGTTTTGTGGTCCCACTAGTCCCTGCTGGCAGGCAAATGGTATTGCTTGCTGGTATTCCAATGTATCATTGTTGCTACTTTGTAATGCCATTGTTTGTAATCTCTGTGGTTTTTTGGCAGCAGCTAACTCGGTGCTCCATGTTTCTTCAGTTTCTTTGCAGATGTGGCATTTGCTATCCGTAGCTACTGTATCTTTTCAATTCTGTCTTTATATGCATTTGTTCTGAAGACTTGACTTGTGCAGCCAGAATTAGCACCTTCCTCTTTTCAATTTTCCCACTTTTATCCATTGCCAGGTCATGTTATTTGCTTTGCCTACTATTGCCTACTATTTGTTTTATGTATTGGCCATGTAATACTTTGTCTTACCATGGTAAAATCCATTATTCCAGCTTTGTATCTACTGTATTTTTCGGCGTATAAGACTCACTGAAGTATAAGATGCATCTTAGTTTTGGGGGAGGAAAACAAGGAAAAAAGGCCTCTGCCTCCAAGCAATTTGCCAAACAGCAAACAGCACAGATGATATACACTGTTTGCTGTGTATTTCTGTGCATGTGTGCCTGACCCATAGAAATAGCAAAGAACTGGAGAAATGTACATTATGCCAGAAAGTTTTCTTAAATGTAGTCACACTAACTCTTCCCAATTATTTAAATAGATCTACTCCAAGGTAACTAAACTCTAATACTAAACAGGACACTGTTACATTTCATACTATACTTCTACAGAGCTGTTAAAATTAATTAAAATTTCTGGAAGTATACATTATTCTCTATTATTTAAAAGAAGATACAATAGCACTGGACCTCTTCAGAGCAAGCATTTGTTTTAAAAAGCTTCTTTATTTTGTTAAGTTGTCTAGAGGTCTCCAACCTTGGCAACTTTAAGACTTGTGGACTTCAACTCCCAGAATTCCACAGCCAGAAAGCTGGCTGTGGAATTCTGGGAGTTGAAGTCCACAAGTCTTAAAGTTGCCAAGGTTGGAGACCCCTGGCTCTAGAACAATAATAAAGCAGTCTTTAAAAAATAAGTCTAATAATTTGAACATTCTACAGACATTTATAGTTATTCATTTACCCCCTTCCATCCAGTTCAGCAAAAAATAAAAATCTGTGTGTCTCTCCCAGCTATTTGCCTCTTTGTAGTTAGTTTCACTTTAATTTTCCCACTGGCAAACCTAATCAGCTGTAGATCGGGAAACTGCTACTGACTTGCTTGGCTTTACAGGCTCTTCCCTCTTTCCTGCAAGCAGGTAAATTGCTGGAAGACAGAGGCCAAAGGGTGGGGGTGGCTGGGTGAGTCGGGCTGCATTCGGTGTATAAGACACACCCAAGTTTTCACCCTCTTTTTGCAGGTAAAAAGGTGCATCTTATACTCCGAAAAATACGGTAATCACTGGATTTGCAGCCATCACCTTGTTGGAATTTCTGCCACTGAGTTTGGACTTTAAGATATTCCTTACTCTTCTGATGTATTCACTACTAACTTCTTCTTGACTTCAGCGTGCTTGTTGTTGTCAGCCTGAAGGATGACCATGTATTTGTAGTGATCTTCTTCATCCAAACTCTTGATGTTATTTCCATAGGGCATCTTGCTTCATTTAGTTTTTACCATTTCCCTCCTGTTAATGGTGAGGGTGAATTTGTACAGTTCAAACTCTATTGCAATATCTTGGCTGTATATTTGGACTGTGTTAAGCGGTGATTCCTTTTCAGATTGTGTTTTTCCATACAGCCTCAAATCATGCATGTAAAGAAGGTAGGATAGCCTGGCAGATGATTTTGATGTTTATTAGCTATGGCCGGACTTGTTTAATATTGCTGACAGAGGAATTATTGAAATAGACAAATAGTAGTGGTGACAGTGAGACACATCCAAGCAATTATTATAGGCAGTATTAGTAATCTGTTTGCAGTGCCCAGAGTCACCTTTGTTGAGGTTGGGGGCTATGTAAATTTGATTAATAAATACATCAAATAATCTGGAAAGAATATCTTCTTATGGATATAACCTTATTATTGTATCTCTTTGTAAAATTTTATTTGTTCAGATAGCTGACTCCTGAGAGTGACACTAATCTCAGTGTCAGATAATTGGATTCAGGCCAGCTGTTTGGAGCTGAAAAAATGAAGCTTAAAAACTGATTGGGCCAACATTAGATCTCAGGATGACTTTGATATGCTATTATCAAAGAACACAATGAGAATTCTTCTTTCTGAAAGGAACCATATATGTTCCTGAAGGGCAACATTAGAATGCAATTCCTGAGCCAAGTTGGATATGTACTGAATTTGATCAGTTATTATAAAGTCAGTTTGGTTCATTCCATCTGTTATACCTTGACTGGGTTCACATATTATTGTAAGTCATATTGTATCTTGTGGGAGCCCAATCATTGTGCCACAATTATTTATGGCTTAAAAGTGTGCCTCATTCAACAAATAAGTGTTAAATAAACTGTGAAATTTGTGAATCAAGTCTTCATTCATATGGGACAAAGATGAAAAAAGACTAGTGACAACATGAATAGTGGGATTATATTGTGGCAAAAAGTGGAGAGAAGCTAAGCAGAAACTTACAATTTTTTGAAGTGGCAGAATTCTGCAGGAAAAATACTGTAACTGAAGTAGACAAAGCTTCAATATATCAGCAAAAGTGTTGAAAGGTATATTTACTTCCCTATTTCTTCACTCACCTCCTAGAGGTGTGAAGTACATGCTTTGGATGAAAATCTTGCCCTCCTCTTATTGGAGAGATTGCTATCATCAGTTGCTATTTATCATGATCACCTCTATGCACGCACACCTAGAGAGAGACACATAATTGGAAAGGACAGATTCTTCACTATCCTCTTGTTCTGCAGTTTATTTGGTTTCAGTAGAGAAATTTTGACGAGTTTTCTTTGCAACACAGAATATGTAAATAGAGGGATAAGACATTCTTATGATTTGGCACAAAAATTATTTGCGGAATAAAATTCTGGTTCTCTGCAAAGTCAAGGAAATATAAAACATCTCTAATATCACAGATAGTAACATAAACCCTAATGCTGCCCTTTAAATCTCTCACAAGTATATCTTGAAATAGTAGCTGGATGATTAATTTGCTCTTTTTCAGATACAACTAATAGTTTACTTTGGATATAGCTCTCTTTTCTTACATATGGCTTTATATGAGGCAATCTTTTAATTTGTGACAAGAGTTTAGCAAATTAAGTAACTTCCATTGATATGCCCCAGTGGTGAAATCTGAAAATTTTCTCTACCTGTTCTGTGGGTGTGGCTTGTTTGGTGGGTGTGGTTTGGCGGTCAGGTGGGCATGGCTTGGTGGTCATGTAACCAAGTGGACATGGTCAACTTGTAAAATGTGGTGAAATTCACTTAACAACGCTCTTGCTTAGCAACCAAAATTTTGGGCTCAATTGTGGTCATAAGTTTTCTTTCTTTCTTTCTTTCTTTCTTTCTTTCTTTCTTTCTTTCTTTCTTTCTTTCTTCTTTTTTCTTTCTTTCTTTCCTCCCTCCTTTCTTTCTTTCCTTCCCTTTCCTTTCCTTCTCTTCTTTCCTTTCCTTTCCTCCTTTCCTTTCCCCTTCTTTCCTTTCCTTTCCTTTCCTTTCCTCCTATCCTTTTTTCCTTTCCTTTCCTTTCCTTTCCTTCCTTCAATCCTTCAATCCTTCCTTCCTTCCTTCCTTCCTTCCTTCCTTCCTTCCTTCCTTCCTTCCTTCCTTCCTTCCTTCCTTCCTTCCTTCCTTCCTTCCCGATGGTTAGTGGAGAGAGGGGTGTGGTAGCATGTAGGAGGTTTTCACGGCTGCATTAAAGCCACCTGTGGGAGGGGTTTTTTTGGGGATCTGCTGCTTGGTGTGATGCCTGCATTCTCCCCCCCCACTCTTCCCCCTTGCACGGCAGCATCTCGGCCTTGCAGCCACCATGGTCTGCCCTGTGCAAGCCGCAGGCATTGCATCTGGCCACTGGAAGCAAGCGGAGCCGCAGAGCAGTTGTGCAGAAGAAGTAGAATAGTGCCACAGCAGTTCTCCATATCCTGTTTCTTGCCAGCCAGACAGAAGGGGGAGGTGGGAGGGAGGGAGGGAGAGGCTGTCTTCCTGGCCTTTGCTGGACATGCTCCTCCCTCTGCTCCCCCCAATCATTTCCGAAAGATGCGAGAGGCATTTCAGGCAATGGTATTGTGGGGAGTTTTTGCAGCAGAAGAATAAAAAGGCTCTAACAGACCTGGATTGTCACAAGGCCCCCCTCATCTTCTTCTTTTGTCTGCCCTGGCATGTCTGGTCCCTTTTTGTTAAGCCCACTCCTCTCTGGCGCCGCTGCCCCTCTCAGGCCCAGTGCAATGGCTGCATCTCCCCCAAGGGCCACCCAGTGGCCGAGCCAGAAGTGTCTTCCATCACGGGCTGGACGCCGACCTCAGAAGGCAAATGGGCATGGGGGACCACCAGGAAGGCCACATGGAAGGTTAGAGGCGAGTGACCGGGGAACCTGTTCAGGGGCATGGCCAGCCAGCGGTCACTACCAGTTCAGTGAACCACCGGCGGCCACCGCTACTGGTACGCCCGAACTGGTCCGAACCAGTAGCATTTCACCCCTAATATGCCCATGAAAATGCTATTTGGTTTGATTTAAAAAAAAAAAAACCTTAAAACCTCTGTTACTGAAGCCTATATGAAAATCTCCCTGGCATTATCATCATGGTCATTGGAATGATGGAAAGCCAATTGCATAAAAAATATCACATCTCAGTTTTTGACATGCAGAAAGCAAAGCTGTTAATTTTTAAGATCAAATGTGTATCAAATGTTGGCATCAGCAGAACATGCAATATACTGGAGCTTTCCAGAAAATCCAAGGCACAGGACCTGTAATCCTGGCACTCTGCAGTCTAGTGGTACTGCTGATGCAGTCTCATGGTTTTTTGAACCTTATTCAGAACAGCAATCTCATCTCATCAGATCAAGCAGGA
Source organism: Diadophis punctatus similis (assembly GCA_023053685.1). Taxonomy (NCBI): domain Eukaryota; kingdom Metazoa; phylum Chordata; class Lepidosauria; order Squamata; family Dipsadidae; genus Diadophis; species Diadophis punctatus. Next base: position 35,756,485 of record JALIGW010000002.1, on the reverse strand, counting down.
GAGGCATGCTGCATGTCTTGTCTTTGAAAGATTGCCATCTGATGTGACATTGGAAGTGATCTTTTTTTCCCATCCTCTGGAACATCAACCCTCCTGAAGTGAGGATAGTTGTAAACCTTATGGCCTTCTAGAAAGCTCTCAAAACATGTTTTTTTTTTCATCAAGTTTGGGGTCCCCCTGGTAATAGGGAGGCCGCACCTTGGATGCCTTATATCTAATATTTCTCCTCTCTTGATCTCGTTTTATCCATGTTTATTCTTTTAATTAGTTTTGTGTAATGTTTTAATTTCTTGGCATTATTGTATGCCAACCAGGGTCACTTTGTGTGAGATGGGCCATATAAATTTGACAAATAAATAAATAGCCAATAATTGTAATGTTGACAGTAGTGAATAAAAATTAAATTAGAAGGACAGATTGAAGTCTTTGGTAAGAGGAGTTGCGTTATTTATTTATTTATTTATTTATTTATTTATTTATTTATTTATTTATTTATTTATTTATTTATTTAATGTGTTTCCAAGTATAAAGTCTTGTACTGTCTTTTCAATATAAAGAGGAATTTTTTATATATCTGCTTTATAAACATAGCATATCCAGAGGCTTTTTAAGAAACCTTCTTTCTGGAGTTCTTTTTGTGCAGCTGCATGCAATTTTAATAGCTCAGCATTGTCTGAAAATTGTTAATCTTTTTCTGTAGGCATGTGAGAAAAGATTTCTTTGGGATCTTTTGGACCCTATCTAGACCTCCAACTCTAATACATTTTTAATGCTGGCGTCTTTTGGCTGGTAGGCCTGTCAGAAGAAAAGAAAAGCATGGTTGTTTATAATAAAGTACATTAAACAAGTTCTAGTTCCAATAAAAATATATCTTTAGCAATTGGAAGAGTCTTGTATTGCTAATTAAGCTTGACAATTATTTTTAATAACATTTTCCATATAAGAAACATATGGCAATATGAAATGTAGTTTTAAACGTGCCTAATAATTTCAATGATGCTACAATCTACAGAACCTACAGTATACATTATGTTACACTTCATGCACACAGATGCACTTTTTACATTATTAAAGGGATAAGGTAAAGGTAAAGGTTCCCCCGCACATGCGTGCTAGTCGTTTCCAGCTCTAGGGGTGGTGCTCATATCGGTTTCTAAGCCGAAGAGCCAGCGCTGTCCGAAGACATCTCTGTGGTCATGTGGTTGGCATGACTAAATGCCAAAGGCACATGCAGCACTGTTACCTTCCCACCAAAGTGATCCCTATTTTTCTACTTGCATTTTTTATGTGCTTTCGAACTGCTAGGTTGGCAGAAGCTGAGACAAGTAATGGGAGCTCACTCCGTTACGCGGCACTAGGGATGCGAACCGCTGAACTGCCAACCTTCTGATCGACAAGCTCAGCGTCTTAGCCGCTGAGCCACCGCGCCCCTTATTAAAGGGATAGTGAAGCTCATATTTTTAATGTCAAAGCATCAGTATGGGAGCTGACCAATCTTGTAAGGCTTTTTTTTACTACTTTTGCAGAAACATTTCTAACTTTTAAGTGTTTTGTTTTGTTTTGCTTATGTTGTCATAGAACATCTTCCTTTTTCAAGGATGAATTGACCACCATCAGAACCCAGTCACATGTACCCTCTCAGGCAGGTTTAGCTGGCCAGGAAATGCATCAATCTAAAGAGCAGTTAGCTAAGTTCACAGTCACAAGTACCATATCCATTTCTTCAGGCTCAGCAGTTTCAAACTATTCCCAAATAACAGGGCGTTGCTGTGCTCCAAGGATCTCCACTGGACCTCAAGACGGCTGGCCTCTAACTGAGAACAAATTTGAGTGATTTTGCCTAACACATGTTCTAAAAATTCCTCTGCACAGCCTTGTAGGTGAATTTTGGGATTCTCCTTCCCCAGAAGGGCTTGGATCACCCAAAACAAGGCCAATGGATAGTAATATACAGACACAATGGGGGTGAAGTACTATTGTTTTAAAATAGTTAGTCTTGGACTTATAACCTGTCATTTAATGCCTGTTTGCAATTACAAAAGCCTTGAAATGCATTTATGACTAGTTGCCAACTGCCCTGCAAGATCACCACATGAAATTTTCTATGCTGACTTCCCCAGCAAGTTGACCACAGATTTTCCTGTGTCAGGCTCTGTGTGAGTGACCTTGCACAGATCTATGCATCTATGGCTGGCATGAAGGCCATAAACTCTGAAGCTATATCAGATCTCCGTCTCAGGAGTCAAGGAGTTTGGGCAAGGAAGTTGCTATGAAACAGGAAGGCTGGTATAATAGCAACAGTCCTGAATGATCCTTAAAGCCCAACTTAACAAAGAGGGCCTCACATCCACCAACCTATGGAGCTCACCCCTGAAAGCTCTTACAGCCACAGCCTAGCCTGGATATTCAGCTGATGCCATACCTGAAACCCAGCTGGGAACATTTCCAAAGGGGGAACATCCCAACTTTGGAGCCAGCCAGGTCTCAGTAATATATGCCAGGTGACCCTTCTCATCTGTGATTAAATCACAAATGAGGGGTTTTTTTATTGCAGGCCAATATACCATTTAGAAGCAAAAGCCAGAGCTTCTGGATGCATGCTGACCAGGAACTCAGTTTAGAACTGAGGGCCAGAATGAACCAGTACAAGGCATTGGGCTATTGTTTTTCAAAAGTGGCCCACACCTGCCCTCATACTACTGTATATTTTCCCTTGCCCATCACAGCTGTGATTTTCTTCTCCATACAAGATTCCCAAACACTCCATCACATCCACTCCAGTTCCCAAACCAGGAGATCCCCACATTTCTCCCTTGCACACATTCATCTTAAAATATGAGGAAGCTGAGTCCTCCAGATACTTTAGCTCACACTCTAAAGATGTATACAACCCCCTTCCTTACACAAGTTACCAGCACTGGCCTTTCCCACCAACCTATCTCACTAGAATGGTTAAGGGTTGTCCCATTCCATACACCCCATCTTTACCAATCTCCCTTAGCTCTTATCTAAGGGCAATCAACCTCCATCATAAGACTCTCCCACCCTTCATGACTTTTGCTTGGAATATAATGACATATTATGTTGGGTGGATCTACAACAGCACTAAGGTATCTGCTCTCTGCTGTCAATGCCTTCCCCACTCCAGTTCCCCCTAATAGGAGAATCAGTCTTCCAAGCCCTATACAAAGTCCTCTGCAGCCCCTTAATCCAAGGGCTATGCGAAGAACTAGCACATACAACCGTCACTGATCTTACTAGAAGCTGAAAGTTTGTAAAGCTGCAACTGGGCAATGTCACGAATCAATGACTGGGTAACATAGCAAAATTCAATCAGGTGAATTTAACATTGGTGACAAAAACAAAATTGTTAAGATATTCATGAAGCTGGAAGAGCCAATAGTAACAAGGTCAGCCAATTAATCTGCATAGTAACTCAGTCAGCCAATGAGAGTAAAGTGCTACTGAGCATGTGCAAAAAATTAAGCTTGGAGTTGGGTGTGATTTCCAGTCTCCATTATGTGCCATGACGTCTCTGTAAAGAAGTCTGCTGTGATCTCTGCTGTAATGAAACTAACTCTCCTGCTTGTGTTTACCTGTAACTGATTGAAGAGAAATATTCTGCAAATGGTATTGTAAATATCTGTTATTATGTTTATAAAGAAGTTATTTAATTCAGCTAAAAGCAGTCAACTGTGTGAAGCTTCTGATTTATTTTTCAACGGAGAAAATCTCCAATAAAAATTGTACTCCACTTTTTCCATAAGTATTCAAGATAGCTTTTATGTAAGAGAGAGAGAGAGAGAGAGAGAGAGAGAGAGAGAGAGATGAGGATGTCTCTCTTCATTTTATCTCACAACAATAACCTTGAGAAGAGATGGCTGGCTCAAAATTCACCCGATAGTTTCCACTGAAACATTGATTTAAAAAGTTTCAGTAGTTTCTACTGAAACTACTGAAGTTAAAGGTTGAATTGAACTTAAGCCTTCTTCCTCTCAGTCCAACTTCTTAACCACTGTACTACACTTACAGTGCAAGGTATAAACATAAGGTGTCAAAATACATCTTACATTTAGAAAGTTAATATACTTAAACCAGGGGTGAAATCCTCCCGGTTCGGCCGGGCCAGTCGTTCGGCGTATAGCCGAACTGACTTAAACTGTAACTAAATTGGAGCTATACTTATAAAAACCAGACTGATAATGGGAAATACTGACAATGTCCATAAATTAAAGATAAATGATTCACTCTAAAGTGGGTTGCCATTGCGTTCTTCTCATTCCAGCCCATGATCCTAGAATTTCCTGATCATCTCCTATCCAAAAATGTATTTGACTCTACTTAGCTTTTTTTGAAGAATGTCTCCCTCCCACCCTCTTTCTTTTAAAATGACAAATTTTATACATTTGTACTGGTCTTTATTTCTAGATCAGGAAAACATTTATTTTGCAGTTTTACTTAAAAATCAAAAGCAACTAGATTATCTGCTTGCTACAGCTTGATGCATTTTATTTTGGCTTTTGGTTCATTTATAAATGTGTTTTACAAATTTTTTATTAGCTTTATTCAATATAAATGCAGAGTTGATATTAAAGTAGTATTAACATTTTTAATGCCTTAGTTTATTTTTTGTATATATTACATTATGAATTGAATTTTTATACAAACATCATTTTGTCACAATAAAGAAATTATTCAAAACCAATTATTTAATATTTTATTCATTAAAAAACAGGTGCGAAGCCTCCAATTTACCAGATGTTCAATTTAGCCTCTAACCAAATATACACAGCTTTTACAAGCATTGCATTAATAGCAATGGAAAACACAATTGAACCTATTTTCACATTACTTTTTTTTCTTTTATTGTTGTTGACATAATCAGAACTACTCATTTTAGCAGCTGTGGTATACATATACAGTTTCAGTTCACTTTAAATATGATTATCTTGGAAAATGAGGACCCAGATTGTTGGGGGCAATATAAATATACATTGCTTACTGGTGTAAACCGCTTAGAGAGTGCTTGCACTGTGAGGCGGTATATAAATCTCACAAAATAAAATAATAATAAATAAATAAATGGTTCTGCCTCTCGTGATTCCAGATCACACGGTAAATGCAATTTTTTTTGTGGAGTGATATGAGCAATCCGGTTTTAAATATGGATTTAAGTATAGTTCACTAAAATCTATGAAGCATAATTGTTGCCAGTGAGAGTTTCCTTTATATGTTTATAACTTATATACATAAAGTTTTCTTTATATGGAGAAAATTTTCATTCAGACTACAGATTCTCATTTGTCTTTGCTATCAACTCCAATCTTTGAAGAGAGTCATAGAACTCTAAATGTCTTGGAGAATAGCATGTTTTGCTGGCTTTTAATAGACAGCAGGCTAAACATTCAATTTAAAGCTGAAATTCCACTGCATAGAATATAATACAAATATAAAAGAGATTTATCCACTAGGAACATGAAAGCTACACTGTTATTTACTTTTTTTTACCCAGAGGTTTCCTACACAGAAGCAGCTTCTTTTGCTGTCGAAATTTCTCAAGTACTATAACAAAACTGGAGTTGAACTTTTATGTGCCCTTATAACTGTAGCCACCAATAGCAGTATCAAGCTTTTTTCTACAAAGTGCATACAAAACGTCTAGGTGAAAAAAACTCCTTCTGTTTTAGCAAGAAATCAAATATGTATTATTATCAAGTCCTTAAAGGCTCACTGCACATTCAAATAATTATAACAGACCAGTCTAAACTAAAAAATATATATGATAATCTGGTGTTGTAATACAACTGACCATTAAATTCTGCAGATGGTATGTTTTATTAATTACTGATCTGTTTTCTTCCACTTCTCACATTTTGATAGTATTTCTCTGAAGAAGATACTGAATGCTTTTGGAAATAGATCAGTCCCAAGAAAAAATAATAATGTAAAGAATTGTTGTTTTTTAAAGAATACATGCTTGCTATTATACAGAACAAAATCAATTCTAATCTGGCTTGAAATTCAGGTGCAATAAATCATTTATGTAGCATATAAAAGTGATAATAAAAATACACTGTTAATTAATCCAGTGGTCATAGATAAGAACATGGAATGGATATAAATGAAAATTCAATAGATTGTTACTAAAATTAATACCCTAGACAAAATGAAATCTTGCAAAATAAATATACAACTCTATATCTGATAAGCATCTGATGTTTTTACAACATTATTTGTAAATTAATAATAATGTTCTATATTGTGTTGAAGAGCTAATCATTTAAATGTAACCTTTATGTCTTTAATTTTTGTTTTTAATGTTAGTTGGACAGAATACAGATACAGATTTTTGTTCGTAGAAGTTTGTGATAATATTTTTCTTTTTCTATATCATCAATACATTTTATTATGCCCAAATCAAACATTTAATGCGGGGGGGGGGGGTCCTATAGCACCCAAAGTGGTAGTGGTACTTCCTCTTCAGTTAAAATGACTTTTAAAAAAGTCTAGAAATGGTGGATTTTACATTTATAAATAATGCTTAGCAGTAAGCATCTGTTCATACAATAATTAATATTGATACTACTTATTAGTATTGATTTCTTATTATTGAAAACCATTCTCTATATTTAATATGTGCCATCCAACTGGTGTAAATTCTTATCGATCACATAAATAGATTTTCTCTATGATGATCTATATCTAACTTGGTCCTTCAGGTCTTTTGATGGTGTACTATTATCACTGAGTCCCTCCAAGTATACTATTGTTATTTCATTCATATTCAGTTGCTTCTGCTTATCTGTTTTCTTTTGCCATTTTTCCATAATACACCTTATCCTTTTATGACTATAGTTATTTGATATGTTTTATTTTCACCTTTGGAAATTATCAAAAATATAACAGATACAAACACACAGCTAGTAGAGAAGTGGCAGGTCAACCCTATCACTGTAAAATAACATTGATTTTGAAGTTTCTGCAATGGTTGTTAGTAAACTTCTGAGCTTAATACAAAGTGCTGATTATTATCTTTAATCCATAATGACACAGAATCTGATTACAATAGACAATCCCCTTCTAAACAGAAGCTGCACTGAGCATTGCCAACGGATCTGCTGAGATCTCTGCCTTTTCTGTAATAGCTGGGGTTTGGCAAGGGGATCAGCCTTCTGCTTCTGCTGCTCCTTCTCCTGACTTTTTGCAACCAAGTTAAAATGGTTTTATTGCATAGTGTTTTGGCCCAAACTCAACAGGAAATATCATTGTGGTTTTCATTTTTTTCAATAGGAATTTTCTTAGATTAGGTGTTTGTTTTAATTTATTATGTCCTCCTCCTGTGGATCTCAATGCCATCTCCATACAACTAGGACTTTCTCATGTTGTATTTACAGTGCATACTTATGCTGCTCCTGTGTATGTATGTATGTATGTATGTGTGTGCATGTATAGATATAGATGATATAGATTAGATATAGATATAGATATGCATATACACCAGTGGTGGTATTCAGCCGGTTCTATCCAGATCGGGTGAACTGGTAGCGCTAACTGCAGGTGGCCCTGCTCACCCACCCGGGCGACAGCACATCGTGTTTTTGATGCTGTGTGCATGCACAGAAGGCTTTGCGCGCACTCACATTTGCGAACCAGTAGGGAAGGTAAGTGAATACCACCCCTGATATACATATATACGAGGGTGAGTCAAAACGTAATGCCATTTTCTTTAGGACAGGTATAATTACCAACACAGGAACATGTAGCATACATCAAAATGAAACTGGTCCTCTGTGGATCACATCCCTACTTCTCAACATAGTCACCGTTTCTCTCAATAGCAATGTTCCACCTTCGAATGAGAGCATGCAACCCTGTCTCGTAAAATTTTGTTGACTGTTCTTTGAGCCACTTCTTCACTGCAGTTTTCACTTCCTCGTCACTGGAATAATAATCCTCCATACTCACCAGATTTAGCGCCTTCAGACTATCATCTCTTCAGCCCCATGAAAGAGGGTTTGAGAGGCAAACATTATTCCAGTGATGAGGAAGTGAAAACTGCAGTGAAGAAGTGGCTCAAAGAACAGTCAACAAAATTTTACGAGACAGTGATACATGCTCTCATTCGAAGGTGGAACATTGCTATTGAGAGAAACGGTGACTATGTTGAGAAGTAGCTTCATTTTGATGTATATTACATGTTCCTGTCTTGGTAATTATACCTGTCCTAAAGAAAATGGCATTACTTTTTGATTCACCCTCATACATAGACATCAAAGTGAGAGTCTAGATAGGAAGAAAACTCCACAGCAAAACAGGTAGAAGTACTTGAGCTACAGAAGCAAGGAGGGGAGGGGGAGGGGGTCTCTGGTGGGGACGAGAGCCGGAACATCTCGGTCATAATGGGAAGAGGCAGATATGGCGGGAGCAGAGGGGAGGGCCGCTCTCGGGGAATAAGACCTCGCTGTTTACAAGCGATCCCTTGTTCCGGCCCCTCTGATTTGGTTCCATCTTGCTCAACCCGGATACCTGGCAACCAGGGTTCTCAGGGCCCTGGGCTCAGGATGCTGCTGCTTAACGCCAGGTCAATTATCAACAAAGCCCCCCCTGATACGTGATTTAATCACAGAGGAGGGGGCAGACCTGGTATGTGTTACCGAGACCTGGCTAGGGCAGGAGGGGGGAGTAGCCCTCTCTGAGATATGCCCAGCCGGTTTCTCGGTGCAGCACCATTCTTGACCCCAGGGAAGGGGGGAGGAGTGGCAATTATAACGCGTGGAAATCTGCGTCCTCGTAGGATCCCTGCCCCGGAGATTGTTGGGTGTGAGGCGCTCCTTCTGAAGTTGGACTTAGGGGTTCAGGTGGGCCTTTTCTTAACGTACCTGCCTCCCAGCTGCGTAAGTAAGGCCCTGCCTGAGCTGCTCGAGGCAGTAGCCGGCTTGGCGGTTGAGTTTCCTAGGCTTATGGTGCTGGGGGACTTCAACTTGCCATCTGCTGGCGAAACCTCTGGGATAGCTCAGGAGTTCATGGATTCCACGACAACCATGGACCTGACCCAAGTAATTCAGGGTCCGACTCATGAGGGTGGTCACACGCTTGACCTAGTGTTTCTTTCGGGGCAGTGGAGAGATGATCTGAAGATAAGGGATATAGTCATCATCCCACTGTCATGGTCAGATCATTTCCTACTGAGGCTGGATTTCATGACCCCATTCCTCCCCCGCAGGGAGGCGGGACCGACTAGGTGGTTCCGCCCCAGGCGCCTAATGGAGCCGGAAGGATTCCAGAGGGAACTTGGGGAAATACCTGAAACCCTGGTACACAATTCGGCTGACTCCCTGGTGGCTGCTTGGAACACCGCAGCATCAGGGGCTCTAGACCGAATTGCGCCTAAGCGACATCTCCGCGGCAGTGGATCCCGGAAAGCTCCCTGGTTTACCGAGGAGCTCCGGGAGATGAAACACCAGAAGAGACGTCTGGAGCGCCGCTGGAGGACCAGGAAGGCCGAGTCCGACCGAACACTATTAAGAATTTACATCAGATCTTATTTAGTGGCGATAAGGGCGGCAAGACGATCCTATCTTTCCGCTCTTATTGCGTCCGCAGATTCTCGTCCAGCCGCCTTGTTTAGGGTGACTCGCTCCCTCCTTGGAAAAAGGGGGAGCGAGGAACACTTGCAAGGCAGAGCTGAGGAATTTGCTGAGTTTCTGTCGGATAAAGTCGCTCAGATTCGGTCGAACCTGGACTCTGGCAGGGCAGAGTCCATAGAGTTGACGGGGGCAAGTCCTAGTCCATCTTTATGGGAAGAGTTTGGGTCTGTTTCTCCCGAGGATGTGGACAGGGCTGTGGGAGCGATGGGTACCTCCACCTGTTTATTGGACCCGTGCCCCTCCTGGCTGGTCTCGGCCAGCAGGGCGGTGGCACGCAGCTGGATCCAGGCGGTGATCACCACTTCTTTGAGGGAGGGATCCGTACCGCAGTCGTTAAAAGCTGCGGTGGTGCGACCCCTCCTGAAGAAGCCTTCCCTGGATCCAGCTGATTTGAAGAACTATCGTCCAGTCTCCAACTTACCTTTTTTAGGGAAAGTTGTGGAGAAGGTGGTGGTGACTCAGCTTCTGCAGCTCCTGGATGAAACAGATCATCTAGATCCTTATCAGTCGGGTTTCAGGCGTGGCTACAGTACAGAAACTGCCTTGGTCGCCCTGATGGATGATCTCTGGCGGGCCCAGGATGGGGAGAACTCCTCCATCCTGGTGCTACTTGACCTCTCAGCGGCTTTCGATACCATCGACCATGGTATCCTTCTGCATCGTCTCGGTGAGTTGGGAGTGGGAGGCACCGTTTTACGGTGGTTCTCCTCTTATCTCACCGATCGGATGCAGTCAGTGTTGGCAGGAGGGCAGAGATCGTCCCCTAGGCCCCTATCATGTGGGGTGCCCCAGGGGTCGGTTCTCTCGCCCATCCTGTTTAACATCTACATGAAACCGTTGGGTGAGATCATCCGCAGACATGGGGTGTGTTTCCATCAGTACGCTGACGATACCCAGCTGTACATCACCACCCCGTCTGACTTCAGGGAGGCAGTGGATGTAATGTGCCGATGCCTGGACGACGTTAAGATCTGGATGGGGAGGAACAGACTCAGACTTAATCCCGATAAGACTGAGTGGCTGTGGATATTGCCTCCTAAGGACCATGACAACTATCCCTCCTTGGTCTTTGAGGGTGCGAAACCGACTCCCTCAGACCAGGTCCGCAACTTGGGGGTCCTCCTAGATCCACAGCTAAAATTGGACCACCATCTTTCTGCTGTGGCTAGGGGGGCCTTTGCACAGGTTCGCCTGGTGCACCAGTTGCGGCCATATTTGGAGAAGGAGGCTCTACTCACGGTCACTCATGCCCTTGTCACCTCGCGTTTGGACTACTGCAATGCGCTCTACATGGGGCTACCCTTGAAGAGTATCTGGAGACTTCAGCTGGTGCAAAATGCGGCTGCGCGTGCTGTGGTGGGTGTGCCAAGGTACACCCACGTGACACCGATACTCCGCCAGCTGCATTGGTTGCCCATCGGTCTCCGGGTCCAATTCAAGATGTTGATCACCATCTTTAAAGCCCTTCATGGCTTAGGACCAGGATATCTTCGGGACCGCATTCTGCCTCATACTTCCCTCCGACCGGTTAGGGCCCACAGAGTTGGCCTCCTCCAGGTCCCGTCGGCCAAGCAATGCCGGCTGGCGGGCCCTAGGGGGAGAGCCTTCTCTGTGACCGGCCCCGTGCTCTGGAACCAACTACCCCCAGAGACCCGGACCATCCCCACTCTGCTGGCCTTCCGAAAAGCCGTTAAGACATGGCTTTTCCTGCAGGTGGGGGGGACAGCTTAAATCCATCCGAGCTCACCCCCCAAGTATGTATGGTGCTGAATGGATGTTGTTGTTTTAAAACTGTTTTTAAATTTTGTACTTGTTTTTTAATTATATGTATTTTGATTATTCTTGTATTTCTCCCTGTTGTACGCCACCCTGAGTCCTTCGGGAGTTGGGCGGCATATAAGAATAACAAAATAAATAAATAAATAAATAAAATGTAACAGGAAAATGTGCCTAGAGTTCATTTTCATGGTAGCTGAAGGATGAATGCAACATAACATTGTCCATTCCTGCCATTCAAAACTGGTTGCTGGTCAATGGTGGCAATGGGGGAACCTAGTAGTACAGATACACATTCACATTTTCTTCATGCATTGCTTTGCAATTGGAGTCTCACTGATTCTCTCTACATAATCACTTTTCGTCAAAATACTTCTTTCATACTGGTCAATCGCATTTGTATTGAACCAACATTTACCCATTCATTCTTGATAAATCTTCTTGTTTTACCACACAAGCACACACACCATTTCTTAAAAACTGTATTTATACTCCATTCAACTTTCTTTTCTTTTTAACTCTCATTTCTCTTGTTACATCCAACTGTCATTTGGAATATTTGCATGTATTTACATTTCTCCATCCATTGTCCCATTTTTAGTAAATTTTCTATCAAGTTACACAAATTCCACTATTTGCTCTAGTTTTCTGCTATTTATATTTAACTTGCAATTTTCACTCCAGATTCCCTGTCAACTATGGTGATACATTAATTTTCATATCCATGTTTCTTATTGTATCATGCATGCTGTCTAACATTCATTATAAATCATTCAGGTTTTGAGTCAACAACAGAACTTCTTCTGCATTAAATAAATACATCTACATTTATATTCTCAACCAATGCACATTAGCATCACCACAAATATTCCTTATACATTTATGTATAAATACATTAAATAACCAAGGGGACATCATACATCCTTCTTACTTTTGTTTAATGTTAAACCATTCACTAAGCATACAATTTATTCTATACACAATTTATCTCCATCATACACTGCTATTATCACACTCAGCAATCAACTTTCAACTCCCTATTCATTCAAAATATTCCATAATCCTAGTTTATTCATTTTACCACATGCTTTCTTTAAATCAATTTTTCTTACATTCATTCATTTTTCTATAACCTGCTAAAGATTAAAAAAAAACCATGTGTAGTCTGCAAACCCTCTGCAGTACTCTTTTTAAATGTTAATACTCATCTCATACTCTCAATTAGAATTCCACAAAATATTTTCTCAACCCTTCCCTTAGCATTTTGCATTCACTCTTGCTACCTTCCCCTTTATTTATTTACCAAAAACACCCATATCCTGCTAATTTACCAAATTCCAATTTATCAGCTTACACAACATTGTGAATATCTAGGCTCTTAAGCTTTAAACACTTGTTACATAATCAAACTTTCACCAGTTTCCAAAATGTCAACACAGTGGAAGACATCTTGACCTCAACAGGCCAGCAGCTTGAGAAGGCTGGGGGCATCAACAAGAAATCCTGTTTCTAGGTTTCCAATTTCTTCTAACCTTCCAAAGAGGGAAACCCAAAATAGTTTTGCTGTACTGCATATACATTTTGTTAAAGACAATATCAAAATAAGACAATATCAAAATAAGCTTTAAATCAAGCTATTTAGGACTTTACAAATCAAATAAGACCATATTCTTAGATTGCATTTGGAAACTTATTGCCCCAATGGAATGTCTAAAACATAAAAGTTATGCTACTGAATTAGCTTTCAGCAACCAGAATGTGGACTGCTTAATTCTGAACCAACTAAACTTTTGAAGTTGTCTTCAAGGCAACCCTATGTAAGCTCTGTTGCAAAGACAGGGTGGGGGCCAGTCAATCATCCAGTAAAGTAAAATAGCCAATCTATCTTGCTGTGATTCAGTCTCACCCATTCAGTCCCTTACCGCTTTCAATCTGTTACATTACATGCCTAACCCAAGATCAAGATATATAATCAGTATCATCAACATATTGACATTTAGCTGTTCACCCACTTCCAACACAAATTGTTATGTTCATTAAAATTGCTTTGCATCTTCTCTATCTCCTTTAGTCTCCTTATTCCCTGATCACATTCTTTACAACTATCTGTTTCTCCATACACAATTATACAGCGAACTTTCCTCATTTTCATTTTTGCAGCAATCATTCTTTTCACATAACATTTTTTTCATCCACAGCTTTTTTCCATTCAATTAAACTTCCTTTTTCCTACTTCTCTTACCAGAATTTCATACACTTCTGTGGCACCTGTAGCATTATTTTTCATTCTGCCCCAAGTAGCTTCTATATCTTCTTTCCTTATGTTGACTTTTCATTCATTTTGTTGGGGGTATTACAATATTTTTCATATAACACTTGTGTTTTCTTTTTCTACAGTGTTACTTCCAATCTCAGTTCTTTCACTTATTTCCTTTTCTGCAATACATTTACCCCTAAGATCCTTTCTTGACACTCTCTCATATTCTGTATCCTTTCCTCAATGTATCCTTCCTTTTCTCAATTTTTCATCATGAGCAGTGAATAATCATTTAGATGTATATTAATTTCATTGTCACATGTACATGTGAATAGACTTAGGCTTAAAACACATATTCAAAACAAATAGGTTTTTTTTAAGCAGATATTCATTTGTCATAATTTTCATTCATTCTGAGGTCTCAAATGAGCTTAATGAGTACATCTGTTCTTTCCAGTCTCATTTTCATCAGTTCTTTCAATTCATCTAGCTGAATATTTTTTTCTCTGGAATACATTGATCCAATAATCTTTCCCCCCACATTTCTGGTTTCTCCATTATCACTATGCAATATCACTAACGGATAGATTTCTATTTTCATGCACATCCACCACCCAGATGACATCAGTGCATATTTACTGAGACACATGTTAGCCTTTCATTCATAATTAAACTTATACCATTACATCTCATTCTGAGCTGCTAACTACACACATAGACAGCATCTGCTACAAATTCTAGACACTTATTGCAGCTGTAAATCTTTAGCTGTAGTAACAAAGCACATTGCAGACTTAAAGCATCCTGCTGTAAGTCATAAAAAGCAGGGAGAAAAGAGAGACAAATCAAAGACTCTGAAAGGATCCAATTCAACACAACACATGCACGGTTTCAGGAAGTAATGTTCTTTGTCACAAAGAGCTAGTCAAGCTGTCATTTTACCAGTTTCACTGATTTGCTGGGTCAAGTTTATTTCTTTCAAGTGGGTGGCTTGTCCTTCTTTGTAATGTGTTATATATTGCCAGCATTGGCACTTTGCCTAACTCAAGATCTGATCTGTTGTTTCAGTCTGCACCTGTATCTTCCTGAGTTCCTCTTCCACCATTTCATTCAGTTTGTGGTGAAGCCTGAGACTCCATCTGTGCAAAGTCTTCAGCTCCTAAATCTGAACACTCACACTGATCCCAAACAACATGTAATTCCACTCAGACTACCTTCATTCAGATCAATTACAACTCCCCCCTTTGGTTTTTGGTTTCAGACACACAGCTTACTTACTATTACTGTTTTCATTTATTAATTCATATTCTTTACTAGTTATTACTCTTACATTCAAAGTTACAGTCTTCCATGTGATTCTCTAGATTAATCTCTGCTGACCACCATGAGTCAACTCACCACCACTCACAGTCAAGGCTTTCATGTAATGCATTTTAGTATATGGAGAAGCTGTAGCCTAAATGTCACTGTTCTGGCTCTCCAAAACCAAGAAAGAGAAATAAAAGGTTCGATTAACTGCTTTTAATTCTTGCAGGCCTGGAAACATTGGCACATGGCAACCAAAACAAAGGCAGCATTAACCGTTACTGCTTTCCCGCCAATTTAACCCTGCCCCCATGCACACCTGCCCCACCCACACAGCTGTTGTACTTCTCAAGAGGCCTGAGAGGCCTGGAATATTTCTGTTGGGCCTAGTTCTTTTTTCTGCTGCCGGCCTGCTCTCCAAAATTGTTATCCGGCTGCTTCTTCATCGTTAACTTCCCACGCCATGAGTCTACTGTTTTTCATTATCCCATTATCCCTCCCTCCCCCAATGGAAACCCCAAGATGGTCCGCCAGAGGCTCACCGTTTCAAGGATTGACACTAAGTTTAAGTTATAGCTGTGCCATGTGCAGAATTTTCTTACAGTTCCAGTCAGATCTGGTACCTGTAAGTCAATATTCCATGTGCAACCAAAGCTTGTTTTTTACTCCAACCCTGCTTATGGATTTTCTTCCCCTTCCCTTTTTAAAAATGTCTCAGTGCTTAATTTATTTATTTCTCTCGATAGATAGATAGATAGATAGATAGATAGATAGATAGATAGATAGATAGATAGATAGATAGATAGATAGATATACCGTGTTTCCCCGAAAATAAGACCCTGTCTTATATTTTTTTTGAACCCTGAAATAAGCCCTTGGCCTTATTGCCATGCACTCAAAAGCCCGATTGGGCTTATTATCAGGGGATGTCTTATTTTGGGGGAAACAGGGTATATATATATATATATATATATATATATATATATATATATATATATATATATATATATATATATATATATATATATATATATATATATATATATATATATATATATACACATATACATATACATATACATATACATATACATATACATATACATATACATATACATATATATATATATAAGAATATAGTGTATTATGTAATAAGATGGGGTTTTTCCTATATAATGTACAATATAGTTTGGATAATATATAATTACAATAGTAATATAGTTATTGCAGCTGTGGCTAGGGGGGATTTTGCACAGGTTCACCTAGTGCACCAATTGCGACCATACTTGGAGAAGGAGGCTCTACTCACGGTCACTCATGCCCTTGTCACCTCTCGATTGGACTACTGCAATGCGCTCTACATGGGGCTGCCCTTGAAGAGTATTCGGAGACTTCAACTGGTGCAAAATGCAGCTGCGTGTGCTGTGGTGGGTATTTCAAGGTACACCCACGTAACACCTATACTCCGCCAGCTGCATTGGCTGCCCATTGATCTCCGGTTACAATTCAAGGTGCTGATCATCATCTTTAAAGTCCTACATGGCTTAGGACCAGGCTATCTCCGGGACCGCATTCTGGCTCATTCTTCCCTTCGACCGGTCAGGTCCCACAGAGTGGGTCTCCTCCAGGTCCCGTCAGCCAAACAGTGCCAACTGGCGGGGCCTAGGGGGAGGGCCTTCTCTGTAGGGGCCCCTGCTCTCTGGAACCAACTTCCCCCAGAGATCCGAATCATCCCCACCATGCTGGCCTTCCGAAAAGCCATCAAGACATGGCTCTTTCTGCAGGTGGGGTGAGTTGAGACGACTCTATATCTGATGTCTCCCCCATGTATGTATGGTGTTTATATGTTTTTTAACTGTTTTAAATTGCCTTTTTTAACGATTTGTTTGAAGTTTTATAAAATGTTGTACGCCACCCTGAGTCCTGAGGGAGTAGGGCGGCATAGAAAAACTGCCAAACAAACAAACAAACAAACAAACAAACAATCAAATAAATAAATAAATAAATAAATATGGTTTGCATAAGCATATTTAAAGACCATGCTAAAGATAGCTGATTGATTTGATACTGTTTGCATATTTTACCTATGCAGTGCCTTTAAAGTAATGTTAAATTATTTTTAGAAAATCATTAATTGAGAAGTCAAGCATTGAAATGATATTGAAATGTTCAATTTCATCAACATGATTAAATGTTTGAATAGGCTCCTCAAGCTAGGCCATATATTGTCCTATTGTCAAGTCCTGTCTTTTGATATAAAGCTGATCCAAAGAATAAAAATTGACAAATGTCATTATGTCAACTTCTAGAATTTGACACACAAGCATACTTCAAAAGCACATAATCAACATCCTTGCAGCAGTCCAGATCCCTCGGGGTCAGAGTGGGACACACTCAATGAAATGGTACACCACTGGATTTTTAAAAAGTGTTTCACTGAAATATTCCAAATATCCAGGCATTTCTTTCTGTTTCCATTTCTAAAAAGATACTAAAGCTTCTTTCCATTTAGGGAGCAGAGCTATGGTGAAGATGAAAACTGGTGAAGCAGGGAAATTTATGGCTTAGCACACTGACAATTTTATTGTAGGTATGCATACATGCATGCATGCATGCATATATGTATAAAATCCTTCTGTTTTAACACTGGGGGCAAGCTTTTAAAAGGAAGATGCAATGTTTGAAATGTGTATGCAAAAGTCAACCCTCCATCTTCCATTCTATATTAATTAGCACTATCTCATTATAATTCTTATTGTTGTTTTAGATTAACTTCTCCTTTAAATGTGTTTTGTTTCATAGATGTTTCCAAGGAAGAAGGTAGTTTTCTAAAAAGGGTTTTGTTATTGTTCCAGTATTTTCCTGTTTCTCTCCTCATTAGCTGAATAATATGTATTCTGTTCTCAAAATATATAAAGAGGAAAGATCTCCATATATTTGGCAAATATTTTGACATGAGTCATCATGTTTCAATATGATCGTCCTGATTCTTATTTTGGTAAAATATGAGGTTCTAGAAAGTTCCTTTCTGAGGTTTTTTTTTGTGTGATCATATTGATATTGATAGTTTTTAATGTATAATTATTGGAATCAAACTCCTGGAGCAAAAAGTTTTCAAACATGTTTTAAACATTTCTGTTTTATCTTTAAGTGCCAGATGTTGAAGATTCAAAAGCATACTTATTTCAAATCCTTCTTTCTTTTGCCCCCTGACTCACGATATCATCACTTATCTCTCTTGTACTGGGTTTGGCCTATGGAGTGAACAATGTTTTTTTTAAAAAAAAATCTATCTTGCCGTACCATGAAAATTTAAACCAACTGCATCTGCCTTTGTGTGTGCATGTGTCTCTGTCTTTGTGTGTATAAACCAGAAAATTCTGAAGACCATAATAAAAACTCTGCAAAAATATAGCATATACAAAGTCATGATATATCTCCCACATGTCTCTCATTGTGCTGTCAAATAATTTCCAAAGTATTTGGGCATTGGTATATAGAATTGTAGCTCTAGTAGAAAATGATTATATATATAATCCTTTATATATATATATATATATATATATATATATATATATATATATATATATATATATATATATATATATATATGTGTGTGTGTGTGTGTGTGTGTGTGTGTGTGTGTGTGTGTGTGTGTGTGTGTGTGTGTGTGTGTATATACACACACACCGTATACACACACACACACACACACACACACACACACACACACACACACGAGGGTGAGTCAAAAAGTAATGCCATTTTCTTTATTTCAGGTGAAGTTTTTGATAAAAATACCTGAAATTTTTCCCAGTTATAAATGATTATAGCATTTACGTTCTGAAATATTTTGTTTCTTACTTTTCTGGTTTTTAGACTCACAAGGAAAATTCAAAATGGCTGCCCCCTTAGAGTTGCGTCAAAAACAAAGAGGAGTGATTGAATTCCTTGTTGCTGTGAACATTCACAGACTATTACAAAATGTGTTTGCAGACAATACTTTAGATTATAGCCCCATGAAAGGGGGTTTGAGAGGCAAACATTATTTCAGTGACGAGGAAGTGAAAACTGCAGTGAAGAAGTGGCTCAAAGAACAGTCAACAAAATTTTACGAGGCAGGGATACATGCTCTCATTCGAAGGTGGAACATTGCTATTGAGAGAAACGGTGACTATGTTGAGGAGTAGGGATGTGATCCACAGAGGAGCAGCTTCATGTTGATGTATGCTACATGTTCCTGTGTTAGTAATTATACCTGTCCTAAAGAAAATGGCATTACTTTTTGACTCACCCTTGAGGTGAGTCAAAAAGGGAATAGAGCCTGTGGCCTAATGGCTAAGCTGCTGCCTTACAAGGCAGGCAGCCCAGGTTCAAATCCCAGTAAGGGTATGGCTATCTGATGAGAGCTAAGTAGCTCAAAATAGATCTATAATAGTCTCCCTTTATTTTCATTTATCAGCAAAAAATGCTACACACAGAGACACACAGACACAGACACAGACACAGACACAGACACAGACACAGACACAGACACAGACACAGACACACACACACACACACACACACACACACACACACACACACACACACACACACACACACACACACACACACACACACACACACACACACACACACATATATATATATATATATATATATATATATATATATATATATATATATATATATATATATATATATATATATATATATATGTTAAATAGTAATTTAAAATATCTAAAAAGTTGTAAGGCTAAAATTAAATACCATCAAATAATTACAATATATTTTAAAAAAATGTTTTTTAAAATATATGTTAAAAAAATTGCCTGGAATGTAGAAATTATACAACTTCTCTAAATGAAGCAGATGAAGAAGTGAGCATGGGACCATTCATCAAGAAATCATCTCTTGACTACCAAGGATCAACTTACCTTTTAAAGTTAGCAGTCCACTCCATCACCACGGCTGAAAAACCTTTGAATGGGACAACTTGCCATGGCCAACTCATCTCAGGACAAGTCGCTGTGGGACAGTTCAACAATGCAATGTAATAATTTAAAATAATTTAAAATATTTAAATTGTTGACATTCAATTTTTATTTTGTCCCTCCTTTGGCATCCTTTCTTTAATGATTCTATTCGACTATTTCTTCGATATTAGTGTAACGCTTGTCCTGTGGTGAGTTGGCTTGCAGCAAGTTGGCCGCAGTGAATTGGCTGCGGCGAGCTGTCATAGACCCGAAAAACCTTTGACTCTTCTTGTTGAACTCAATTCAATACGAGAGGTTATAAATATGTTGTAACGGTTACAACATCTTTATAACTTTAACTTTTTGTATTGAATTGACTTATTTTCCTCTCAGATCCTTATCCCTTTTTCTTGTTATTTACACCATTTTGATCAGAAGTCTGAAGAGTGAGATTCTTTAGCTGTTTAATGTATACTCAGTGCTAATGCTTAAAAGGTATTGAGTAATAATTATATTAATAAGAAAAACACAGGAGTTGCCCTCTGAACTCTGAACACCCAAATGAAATGTATATTAGGTTTTATTTATTAATTTAAATGTTTTCTAAGACACTGCTGAAACTTAGAATTCTTTATTTTTTAATACATTTACGATATTTATGCATCTGACCTGTTTTGGACTTGGGCTGGAACTCTTCTAGCTTAAGTGACAGCAAAAAATAAAACAGGTGAACTTGTAAAAAAGTGTCGATAGCTCAGGGAAAGGGAAATAGTAATTTTTAAAAATCTGCCTGGTTTTGAGTCTGCAAGCCTCTGCATGTGAAGCAAATAACTATACACTACTGATGGACTCTTCTAATAACAACTGCAGTCAAGATTAGAGAGTGAAACCTGGGAAAAATATAAGAAAGAAATGTTTATTTTAAAGCTGTTTCCTGCAGGTATATAGATGTTGATGCTTAACTTTGTAAACAAGCCATACATGTGTGTAATAAGGCCTATGCAGGAAAATAAGAGATACTTTACGAGAAGAGTCCTCCACTCCTCTACTAGAAACAGAATACCTTACGAAACCAGACTTGAAATCCTGGGCTTAGAAAGCTTAGAACTACGCCGCCTTCGGCACGACCTAAGCATAGCTCATAAAATTATCTGCTACAACGTCCTTCCTGTCAATGACTACTTCAGCTTCAACCACAACAATACATGAACACACAACAGATACAAACACAAAGTGAACCGCTCCAAACTTGACTATAGAAAATATGACTTTAGCAACAGTGGTAAATGCCTGGAACTCACTACCTGAGTCTGTGGTTTCGTCACCAAATCCCCAAAACTTTACCCTCAGATGTCCACTGTTGACCTCACCCAATTCTTAAAACGTCAGTAAGGGGCGTGCATAAGTGCACCAGCATGCCTACCATCCCTGTCCTAATGTTCCCTCTTATCAGTACCCATCTTATGTATATAAACAATGTTATATCTACAGTATATTATATTACTAACACGTACTTGACAAAATAAATAAATAAATAAATAAATAAATAAATAAATAAATAAATAAATAAATAAATAAATAAATAAATAAATAAATAAATAAATAAATAAATAAATGGTTTTCTGGCATGGAGAATTGAGATGGCACAGTGGGGGTGGTGAGGAGCATTTTTCTATAGGCAGTCCCAATAGCTGGTTAGCCTGGATTGAATACCTGGGAAGCCTCTGCTGAAGCATCCCAGTCTCAACAGAATTGTCTTAAACTGGTTCAGAATCCAACAGCATCAGCACAAGACAGGATCATTTTATGATCACATTATGGTTATGCTCTTTAACTAGGGCCACACATTCCATTAAGTCAGAATCTGCTTTTGTTTATGTTATGACTTTTATGAACTCAGCCCTTGAGTTTTGAAATTCATGATTTATGGCAAACCCAACAAATTACAAAATCTAACACCATGCTTGAATGAGTACAATAAGTGAACTAGTCAAAACTTGTAATTCCAAAGCTCCACAAAAGCTTTGATGGTCAAATAGTCAATCTCTGAAAGTGATTAGAAAGTGAAGTTAATGAACTTAGTATCCTTAAAAGGCTCCACTGCAGTTGTGAGCTTGATGACTGATGCCTTCATCTCCTAATGCTCAATCCTCAAATCCAGTCTCCTCATGAGGAACAGCTGTTTTCAGATATGGGCCATCTCCCACCCTCTCCTTGTCTGGAGAGATTCCAAAGAACCAATCTGTTTACCAGTTCTTCAGTCTTTGCTCTCGTTATCATTTCCGGTGTCCTAGAGATGTGATTAGCTTGCCATAGTTCCGCTGGAAATCCTACACTTGTGACTGTTAAGACATTGCCATCCTTTCTCTTGTTCATCATAAAATAGCTGCTTTAAGTAATCATGTCTGGCATGAAAGTATGGCCATTGCTTATTCTATCTATCTATCTATCTATCTATCTATCTATCTATCTATCTATCTATCTATCTATCTATCTATCTATCTATTTATTTATTTATTTATTTGTCAAACATGTATAGGATAGTAGTAGTTTGTATAAACATAAGTAAAAAGTAATGATAAAAGAGGACAATAGGACAGTAGGACAGGGATGGTAGGCACAGTGGTGCGCTTAAGCACGCCCCTTACAGACCTCTTAGAAACGGGGAGAGGTTGACTGTAGACAGTCTAAGGTTAAAGTTTTTGGGGTTTGGGGAAGAAACCACAGAGTCAGGTAGTGCATTCCAGCCATTGATCACTCTGTTGCTGAAGTCGTATTTTCTGCAGTTGAGTTTGGAGCGCTTTACATTTAGTTTGAATCTATTACATGCTCGTGTATTGTTGCGGTTGAAGCTGAAGTAGTCATTAACAGGAAGGACATTTTGGTATATGATTTTATGAACTACATTTAGATCAGATCGGAGGCGACGTAGTTGTAAATTGTCTAATCCCAGTATTTCAAGTCTGGTGGAATAAGGTATTTTGTTGTGAGCGGAGGAGTGAAGGACTCCTCTTGTGAAATATTTCTGGACTCTCTCAATTGTATTTATGTCTGATATGCAGTGCGGGTTCCAGACAGGTGAGCTGTATTCCAGAATTGGTCTAACAAATGTTTTGTATGCTCTGGTTAGCAATGTAATGTTGCCAGAGAAGAAGCTACGCAAGATTAGATTAACAACTCTTAGTGCCTTTTTGGTTGCTGTATGAGAAATAGCAATACTAGTGAACTCAAACTAAGCCATTTTTGGAAACCTACTGGTAAATATGCATTAGTTTTCTATTTATGGTTAAGAATTCACCAGCTTAAGAATATTCAGCTGTGAAATCCTACTCTAAAATATCTAGTGTCTCAACTTTCATAAATATTTCAGATAATATATAAACAAAACAGCAAAAAGCAATGGTGCAACCTTCTTGGATAGCATATGCATTCCAAATATATTGGTATAGAGAATTGTGTGCATTGGGGAGAAAGACTAAAGCTTGGCATTTTAAATAAGCTGGACCATATAATCAACCAGCATGAATTTAGTTTGTTTTCTTTATATACTGTCAAGAATATCCTGCTGGGTGTTTCACCATAATGAACTCCACCTGGATAATCTGTAAATCTAAAGTGGAAGTCTGATTCAAAGCTGTTCCTTGTTATTTCACCACATCTTTGACTGAGGAAGCTCTAATTTGATCATTAAGTGACTATCGCATCAAGCCAAGTGAGAAATGGCCTCCTTAGAGTGCCACATCAGATTTTTATGGGCTGTGTGCCACATCAACAATTTTGCTAAAGAGTTTTGTCCCTTTCTATTATGAAATAAGAAATAATTTTTACTTCCACTAAAAAAAAGTTTGGACCAAGTGATAAGAAAGCCTTTATTTTGTAGGATAGCTAAAGCTGGAATTATAAATACTGTTAGGCCAACTGAACTGTCAGAGCTGAGATTCAGTGTTGCCAGGTTCAAGGTGCTATTCATTGCAAGCTGGTTGGAGAGCGAATTTGTCACTGAGGCTATATTTTAGATTGAGTCTGTCTCTATTTCCTAGCCTCAGAAAGGATTTTCTTGATATATTTTACTTTTAATATATAGAGAGTACTTAACTACTACATACATATGAACTATATTATGAGTCAAAGGATGCCTCATCCGTTTAGTCAGAGCAAAATTAATAGTTAATAGGTCTATATTTGAATTTATTACCTTCAAATGTGTTATTCTCTTAATACTCTCACTGATCTCATGCTAGTCAGCTAAAATACAATTGTATCAATGCATTTCAAAAACTGCAAATAAATGATGTCTAAAGATGTCCTGAATTAACTATTAAAATTCTAATGTATCTGTAACAAGTGCAGGCAGTCTATTATTCAGTTTCCATTATTTCTTTTCTGTGAGAAGCCTCATTTCCTATCCACTATGCATGCTAGAATAGATATTTGCAAGTATATCTAATGCAGAACCAAAGTAGGAACATCAATTAGAAAAATGTACTTGATTGTATTCTCCCATAGCATCCAGCTTTTGTAGCTATCAGTTACACTGAAAGTTTAAGGTCATGTAAGATAAAAGCTCTTTGTCTCTGATGATAATGGACAAAAATAAGACAAGAGCCTGGCTTGATTATTTATGGAATAAATATTCAATATTTCAAGCTGCATTTTGTGTTTGTAGTATTGATTTATGTTTTTTTTCTGAATGCTTAGATTTGCGAATAGGAAAGCAGTGAGTATAAGGACATGCTTAAAGGATATTTACCATCAAGACTATGTCTTATCATAAATCATATATCACTTGATGATACATCTATAACCATTTAGTTAACATGACACCACAGGGTACTTATTTCATGATTTATAATGAATGGAAAAGGATAATCCCTGAAGGGGAATATTTACTGAGAATGGAAAATGGAAGCTTAGGAGGAAAATGTCTGACATTTACTGACACTAAGATTGCTGGTGTTGTAACATGTAGTACAGAATATTAGGGTAAAATGTTAAAGCCACTTAACAAGTGGAAGAAGAACAATGCAATTACAAGAGTGGGCCATTTCATATGACTTGTACCAGCCAGTTGTTGCTAAAACCAACAGACAAAGCATGAACTACAAAGAATAGGAACTTTCCTAAGATGCTATTAAAGTGAATAAATTATTCAAAGATCTTTACAATTATACATAGGGTGTGTAAATATTTAAATAAAATTAGATGTTTGATTCTTAAAATTAAATATAATGCATAGAAAAGTGTCACCTTCAAAGATTTTAAACTGAAATCTATTTAGCAAAGGGCCAATGAGCAAAAAGAAAGTGTATTAAGCTTCATATGAAAAATTGACTGTATGTGTGAACTCTGAGGCAGAAGTAGATTCATACTATTTATTGTTAATATGTACATAAGTTAAGGTAACATTTCTTGTTCAGCAACTGCAAGTCAATGCATTGACCTTCCAGTGATACGTTATGTCAGTGGAGGCAGTCTTGTTCACCACTTAATTAACCTATCCTACATTGGGCTGCTTCAGGTGGTAATCCAGAAGCTCTAGTCTAGTTGGTACAAAATGTAGGATCAGGATTATTGTGAAGACTGTCCTGTCAATATAAAAATATACCTAAGCTGAAGTTGCTATATTGATTGCCAGTAGACTTTTAGGCTGAACTCTATTGTATTGATCATTAGTTTTAAAACTCTAAATTGTATAGCAGCAATATGCAGCAATTGTCAGAATTTAAACTACCCAACTGGTCCTGTAATCAAGATTGAGCCTGCTGAAAATTCCCTAAATGAAGTTTGAAAGACACATAGGAGAAAGAAAGGCTTCTCAGTAATAGCCTCACTTTATGGAATATTCTATTCTGAAAAAATATTTGTAATACCCAATTTTCTAAAGTTATTGTAGAGGTTAGTGTTGTTTTATTTCAACACATTTTCAATCCCAACTTCGTGACTGTTGGGTGCCTACCTTAGGGGTTTTTTTCTCCTTGCTTTCTATGTTTATGTTTACCTTTAATTTTTAATTCTATTCTGAAGTTAGTTATTATTATTTTTTCTCTTTGTTTCATGCTGCATACCATCCAGAATTCTTCCAGATTGTGAAGGACCATAAATATGCTAAAATAAAGAAATGAATGGTGGTATTTCCCGCAGATCCTCTCATTCTGAGAGTCTTCACTGGAACTTGGTTCTTGCACTTAGGTCTTCGGTGGAACATTCTTTGCAGTTCCTGCTATTGATATAACTAGCATGAAGAGTAAATTCTGCTTTTTTATATAATAAAGATCATAGTGTGGAAAAAATGTCTTTAATTCTGAGACAGGTCAAGAGCAGGAACCTTCCCCATTAACTCAAGCCTTTTAGAGGTTTAAAGTTTCTTTCGGTAGTTTTAATATCAGTTTTAGACGTATTAAATGATTTTATTATATATGTATTTTTATAAACTGGCAGAAGCATTGGAAGTGCTAGCATTAGCATTCATTATGCAAACAAATATAAGCAACTTCCATCAAATTTCTTCTGGATCCAGCATTGGTACCAAATAACTATGAACCCATAGTGCCATGGGGATTGGGGCTTTTATGAGCTCCAGCTGATCAATCAGTTACATACCTGTTTAAAGTACAGAGTATGATAAACTTCAGGCTGGGTTATTAGAATGGTCTGTTCATGATGCAGCCACTGAAAATTATAGCTGGCTGAGAATATTATGCCATAAAACACAAGTTGTAGTTTTAGGCATTACAATATCATCCCCATGTTGAAGTAGTTTCTTTTTTAACCTAATTCCAGACGATCACTTTAGTGTATACAACTCTACTTAGCTTATAGTTAGGTTTAACTAACCTGAAGAACCATTTATTCATCTATAGTGTGCTCCACATATTCTCTGCAGATCCCACCATGGATGCAAGCTACCCCAACAGCTAAGTTTGCTGTTCTTTAGTGAGGCCTCTAATATGGAAGAAATTTTCTTTAGAATTAACCTCTTTTCCTTATTACACTTATCTTTTTAACACTTTTTTAAAAAAATTGATTCCTATGAGAAGGAAACAAAAATTATTGTGACTACTTAGAATATCTCTTACTGAAATCAGTGTACATTAAATACCGGTAATGATGCATTGGATTAGGAATCTACTCTCTGATATGATTTTGAAAACCAGGATAAAATATATTCAAATAACATACCGTTTAGGACATGATTCAGCAATATATGTATGATTTGCATGTAGAGAGTCCCATATACAAATCCAAAATTCAATTTTGGATGATAAGGATGACCCAATCATCCTTCCCTCCCTATTACAATGTCCACCATTTTTTTCCAGTCTTTGCAGTCACAATATCTATTCTCCTTTGAGTTATTTGTTAGTGTTGATTAAGTGGGTAGAGTTTTCACAACATCCTAGCTTCCAATCTGTGAATCACCATCTTATAATGATGGTGAGAGCACAAAATAATCTTATCTGATGCAAGTTATCTTTCTATATTTTCCTCTTACTGCAATACCATAATATTCATGTGTATCTGCTGCTGATCTTTTAAACATTTGCAGAAAGTAATTGCTGAAAATGGGTTCCAGTAGGACAAGGAATACTCTAGAACACCTGTTGTTTTTTTTAGGTAAGGCAAATAGAGAACTTGCCAAGTAAAGAGTAAAAACTGTGTGCTCTTTCTTCCTTGACCTGGTTGTCTTTTTGTTTTTGGAAGCAATCTCTTTCAACCTGAGCTTTAATTTTTAAAAGTTAAGATAAAAGAAGTTTGTTAAAATGATGTTGCCCCCCCAAAACACCATGCTTTCATAAATGTGACTATAGTGACATACTTGTAAAGCAGCAGGTATATACCCATAAACAGTTAACAGCTTCTTTAAGTGATTCTAAAATAGGATTTCATATAGTGATACACAGAGAGTTGCTGTTCATATGCTGTAGTTCAAATGGTACCTGTTTATGCTTTATTGTCTAAAATCACCCCATGAAGTTGCAGTGTGTGATCATTGTCTATAGAAGTGTGGTTTGGCACATTATGGATGTGATGAACTCTAACGGCATGAACTGATGACTATCTGAAAATTCATTAATTCTGGTCCATAAAATACTGTGGACACCATTGGCATCACAATTCCGGAACCCAAACTCAGCACGTTTAGTAACCTTTGAAGTCATTATTTGGGTACTCAGAAGATTCTGATTAAACATAAAGAGCTATTAAATACCACTGGGATGCAGCCCTTTTGTTGGTCTTGGGAACAAGTTTATTTCTCGTTTAATTAAATGGCAGGATACCTATGGACTTCATGAAGTGGTATATCATGCCCCAGAGGAGTAATTTTCTAACTCACAAAACCAACAAAATCATTTTTGCAGAAAGATTGCATATAAGGATTTGCAAACCTTGTCCTTTTCTTATTACCAATCGCCTCAATGCTTGACTCTAATATTTGTCTACAAGACTAGTTTTCAAGTCTTCATACTGCAGATCCAAAATGTCTTTTCCACAATAGTTTTAATACCAAATAACATTCTACAAAAATGTTACTGATACACATATAGGAGAATTGTTTGCATTGTAATCATTAGGCACATGCATAACATTGGGCTGAATCTGCATTCTCAAGATGAATTATTTCCATGCCTTACTAAATGGGATAGCTGTAAAGTCAATGGCAGAGGTCTTCAAACTTGGCAACTTTAAGACTTGTGGACTTCAACTCTCAGAATTCTTCAGCCAGCATAGCTGGTCTTTGTAGATTATAGTCATCCATGTTATGGTTGTCCCAAAGCAGTAGTGGGTTCCTACCAGTGCGGTCCACTCTATAGCACCGGTAGCGGCCCGCTGGTGACATCACAGTACCAGTGCGGTCGGTTGCCGGTGCATGGGTGCCGCCATTTTTTTAAAAAAAATATTTATTTTTTAAAATTTTCTTCTGCGCATGCCCAGAAGCCGAGTTTCCGGCACTGCTCATGCGCTGCCTTCCTACCCCACAGTGAGTCCAAGCAGGGGAGGATGGCTGAGGGAGCGCGTGAAACGCTGAAAGAACGGGCGGCAGGAGCTATCTCCATTCCCCTCCCTTCAGCAGTCCGAGAAGCCACGAACGTGCGGTGATTATCCTAGGCATTTTCACATGTTTGAGGCTTCTCGAGCTGCTGAGGGGAGAGGGAATGGGCGGCAGCACCTATCTCAGTTCCCCTCCCTTCAGCAGTCCGAGAAGCCACACCCACCCGGTCACATGGCTGGCAAGCCACACCCACAAAATAAGCCACACCCACAGAGTGGTAGTAAAAAAATTAGGAACCCGCCCCTGTCCCAAAGGTACTTTTTTCAAGAGGCAACTGGACTTTCTCGTTTGATAAACCAGAAAGTCCAGTTGCCTCTTGAAAAAAGCATCTTTGGGATAGCTGTAAAGGGAACTAATCTGAACCAGAACCATTATGAGATTTCAAGTAACATGACTAGACACTAAAAAGGGAAAAGAGAAGAAACAAACATTGTGTTTAGAAAGCAATTTATTCACTTTTTCTCTATAAAATGTCAGCACTGTGAGAAAAAGAATGGAAATCACTACAGCTGAGCAGTTGATAGGCTATCTTCTAATCACAGGAAAATATTTATTAGGACTCTCCAATCAAACTAGTCAGTGATAGGTTGTTTTCTTATTCTTAATTTCAAATGCCTGCAATTCAGTCCTAAATCATTTAATAAATCAGTATGTTAAGATCCTAATTCCCAATATTGCATCTAGTTCTGTAATTTTATCATTTTCTGGTGAAATAGCACATGTACAACACCACAGTTTCCACAGAAAGTGCCCATCAAAATGCAAATTGAATCAAACAACTGCTCCCCCCCTCTGTTGAAGGCTCACTTTGTTACTTTATCTATTTAACATTTAATATGTTAAATGTTATTTTAAGTAACTCAATAAAGCCAGCAATTAAAACAATAACTTACAATATTTAAAGTATATGTTAAACGGTATAAAAATATTCAGTACAAAATTAGACCAAAGCAGTAACAAAGAAAAAGCAGCAATAGGTTAAACTCACAGTGATACTCATATTGAAAGAATTTGAAAAATAAAACTGTTTCTGCTACATATATGGTAAAATAACAGTACAGAAAGTGCAATATATACCTTACTGGGGAACAACCATAGAAGACATTGGAACCCCACAATGTAAACACCACAGTTAACCAGAAATCTCTGGCATGACCCTCTTTTGAAGCAGTCATGTGTATATGAGTTGAATCACTTTACATGTATCCTTGACTTATGACCACAGTTGGGACTGAAATTTCCACTGTTATGATCAATAAAATGTGACATATGACTGCATCACTTAGCAACAACAATCCCACAACTGTAAATTATTACAATTTCTTTTGTATTATAAGTCACCCAGAGACATTGACTGAGATGGGTGGCTATAGAAATTGAATAAATAAATTCTACCAACAAGAATGCACAATCCAAATCATTCTGGGCTTGACCCCTACCATCCACAAGCCTTGGTTCTTTCAGAGTATGGACAGGATTCCTTTCAAATGACCCTAACTTCCTATTCCCCTCACCTCTGCTATTATGATCACCCTGTCCCTGTCTTAAAGAGCAGCATGCAGCTCCAGAGTTGTTTGCCATATTATGACTCAGGAGCTTCTTGGAATGTCATGATTCTGGGGCTCCATGAAGACCATAAACTACAATGCAGCATGAAGCCACAGCCATCCTCGGAAGCCTCAGCTGCCCAAGCATGACCCATCAGCACAAGGAAAAGCTGCTAAATCCCAGGAAATCCTAGCAGTACAGCACAAAGCAAAACCACCATGCCCCAAGAAGTTCCAACAGTATGGCACAAAATTGTAACATTCCAGGATGTGCCCGGACCAGTCCCAGCCACAGTTACTCTTGCCATCCTGAGCTCTAAGACCTCTGCTTCCTCAGATGACATTTGCTGTCTTCTTTCTCCCACTGCTGACAAGGTGTGCTGACCCTGGTCCATCATGTGGCAGTTGTTGACCACATCAGGCCATCTTCTCCAGGTCTTGCAAGGAAATTGCTGTTTGTGACCTGGTGAGAAAAGCTTCAAGTGGTCATCAGCTGTCCTGTGAAGGTCCAGGCTGGGCATGCTTGGTCAACAGCGGGAGCAAGAAGATGGTGAAGGCTGGTATGGGTCACAGAGTGCAGAGGACCAAACAGGCATAGGTGGGGGGGAGAAAGGTGGGAAGAGTTAAAGTGTTGAAGCACCCCTGTGGTCTTAAGTATAGAAGAGTGCCCAAGTACCCAACTTTAGTCATGTGTCTGTGGAGGCACTGAAATGACTTTAACTTCAGAGATGCTCATAAGTTCCTTTGTTCAGCACCACCATAATTTCAAACGGTTACTGAATGAATGGTTGTAAGTTGAGAACTACCTGTAAAATTGTTCTACCTAGACCAAGATGGGACAATCTCTTCAAAAAGATATGACAATATTGAAAACTGAAGAGAAATGCAGAAAAATCAAGAAGATAGCTCTCCTTGTATCTCTTTTCTGGCAGCTTTGAAGTAATAAATCGGGACTAAACACTTGTTGAAGTAGAGCTAGAAAATCATTGGAATGGTTTCACTACACTTCTTGCAGTGGGCTTCTCTGAGAGTCTCCTATTTAACAGCATTTGCAAAGTGGGAAAGATTGATAAAAGAGAACTGTGGCATCCTGCCAATGTCATAAGCATTCTTAAAGAAAAAGAGCTTGCACTGCAGTGCCATAACACTGCAGAGGCCTGTGGATATCACAGTTCCAACTAGATGTAATAAGCCACAAGTAGGAAAGGGCTAGCAACCTGTGGTCATCTGAAGCTGCCCAAAAACCTTATCTTCATCATTATTATCCTGAAACCTAGGAAATCTGAACATGAGCCCTGGACACATCTACAACTGGAAGTGTACACTCTAAATCATCCTGTGGAATATTCTCCTGTTGTAGGTCTGCCCCACATTCCTGGCCTTCCATAAACACCTAAAAATTTGGCTCTGCCACTTGGCCTGGGTCCCCAACAGAAACCTGCTACTTTGGGGATAGCTGACCAGATAGAAAAGATCTCCACCTCCAAGCTGCCATTATCTTAGATTTTAGTTTTTCTATTCAATTTTTATAATTTTAATTGCTTCTAGTATTTTTTTAATCTTTTATTATATTATTAGCCACCTAGATGGACAGTGTAGAAATTTAATAAATGAATGAATAAAAATTATTGGCTTTACCATCAGGTCTCTAGTCAAGATATCATAAAGAGTAGGTTCTATAGGAACTATAACTGGATTAGAGATCAGAAACTGCTTTTAAAAATCTACTGGGTGATACTGAAAGGATACATGGTGAAACAAAAATACTTTTTTGCCTTCAAGTAGGCATGATAATGAGCATGTTTGGTCAGATTTAGTTTTACTCCATGTCCCTTTTACTTATTTCCTGGCTGCTATATTGCCCTCCATTAAAAAATATGTAAAGATATAAGTTTAAGAAATAGCTCCGATGTTGGAATGAAGTTAGGGTTTTTGTTTCTAGTCTGCTAACCATAAAATAGATTATGATTAGATGTACTCAGGGAAGGATAAGAGGGAGAAAGAGGAAGTAGATAGGAAGGGGAGAGAGAGAGGAGGGAAGTAGGAAAGAGGCAGAGAGGGAGAAAGAAGGTAGAGGGGAGAGAGGGTCACAATATCTATTCTCCTTGGAGTTATTTGTTAGTGTTGATTAAGTGGGTAGAGTTTTGACAACATCCTAGCTTCCAAACTGTGATAAATGTCTTATAATGATGGTGAGAGTAAAAAACAATCTTATCTGATGCAAGTTATCTTTCTATATTTTTCTTTCTACAATACCATAGGCAGCCATGTGTGCTGCCGCTGCCATTCCAGATGGCTGCTTCGGGAGTGAGGGGGAAATGAAGAGGCCACCTGGCAGGCAAAGGTTCACTTGCTTGCTTTGCACTCCCACCTCCACTGCATTTTCTCTTCCCGGCTCCCCTCGTCTCACAGCCAGCTTTCTCATTTAGGGAGCCACTGCAGTCTCAAAGATCGGGAGGGCCACGTGGCAAGAGAAAAGGCAGTGAAACTTGCAAGAGCAGAGGCGGGACAGCAAAGCACGCAATCTTCGGGCTGCCAGCTGGCCTCTTTATTCCCCCTCGCTCCCAAGGCAGCCGGGTGGCACAACATGAAGCCGCAGAGGCTTTATAGTGTTTCTGGGATAAGGGGAGCTACTGCTGCTGCCGTTCCACAGGGTGGGAGCAGTTGGGAGGCCAGGCATTCCCACAACCTGACCAGGTGGGCGGGCTCAGGCCTGCTGGTAGAGGGCAATCATTCCTTCACTCACGGTCCTCAGGGGACTGGCCAGGTGTGCCCAGCGGGCTCAGGCTAGGCTGACTGGCTCGCTCAGTGGTGGCAGGGATCACCGCTGTCAGGTTCCGTAGGGTTTGGGAAATGAAAACTCAGCACTCAAAATCAGTAACCAAGTTTGTTTATCCCAACATTGGTACTAACTGACCACCTTAAAGTTTAACAGAAAGGAATCTTTGTTGGAGCTAAGGCTCTGTGCTCCCCATCCACCTTTAAGTAGCATACAGCTCCACCTCAGTGAAATTACCCAATTACCCAATTACCCTGTAGCCTCCCTCTCCCTCCTCCATTCATTGCAAGCTGCTCCAGATGTTTCTCGGCTGTTCCGTGCTGCTCCTCTGTTTTACAATGGCTGGTGAGAAAACAGCTTCAGGCATAATGCGACAATGCTAAGCAATGGAACGGAATGGAGATTCCCCACACAAATAGCAGCCCCAGGTACCGTTGGAGGGCTGGGACTGACAACCGCTTGGGGGCGTGCCGCTGTGCCTGGATGCGGTGGGCTCCCTTCGCCCGGATGGCTCTAAAATTAAATGCTGAAAGTGGCATACCGTGGGAGGGAGACCCGCTCTGGACCTGCCCGTTTGGCCAAAGGGCTGCCTCAGGGACAACATGGCAAGGCTTGGCCTCCTTTTGGGCCCGGCTCTTGGCTGCCCCCTGCTCACCCTCCCCTCCACCTCGGGTCCTGCATCCAACCCATGATGGGCAACTCACCACTTCTGGCCAATGGGTGAGTAACCCTCTGGGGAGAGTGCTGCACTGGGGCACTGTGTGCCCAGACTAGGCACTTTCTCTTGGGCCTCCCCCCAGAGCCAGGCCCGAAAGATGGCCGAGCCTCATTGTGTCATCCCACCCTGCACTTCTTCGGACGAATGTGGCAGACCCCCTACCCCACCATCAGTCCTATCTTCTCAGACCAGGTGAAGATTGGCTGCATGGGAGGCAGCTGGGTGAGGAGTGGAGATCAGCGAAGGAAGGCTCATCACTAGGCAGAAATCAGCTGGGCCGCATGGTCGAAGCAAGAGAGGGAACCAGAGAGCAGCAACAGCTATGCCACAGGCATGACTCTAGGCATTGCCCAAGGCAGGCGAGGCACGATAAGGAGTGAGTGGGAGGGGCAGGGCAGGGCAGGTGGAGAAGGGCGGGGCCAGCCAAATTTAACAACCAGTTCACCTTAACTGGTGTGAACCGGCTGAATCCTACCACTGAAATATGTGTACTGTTGGGGGACCTGACATACCAGGTTGGAATGGATCATCCAGGAGATGGTCTATCTGAGTGGTTGGTATGTGGTTGCTAATGACTTGATGGTGCATAATTAGTATGATTACTTCCCATGTATTTAGGGTTTTTTTTAAGACACATAGAAACTTTGACAGCTGTGATTGAAGGTCTAACAATCTAAAGCCTTCGGTTATGTACACTTATATTAAGAATTACAAAATATACTCTGCTGATAATTCTCCCTAAGGAAGTACAAATTCTTCCACATGATTACAAAAAATTAATATATAATTCAATATAAAGTCCATCCTTCATCCAAAGAAGGTTGTGCTGCAAGTATTTCACTCTGGTTAATATTGTCTACACTTGGGAACACAGGAGCACAACATTCTTGCTTCAAGTGATCAAGGGCTGCAAGCGGATTTCAGGCATATCAGTCAAAAACCCAGGAAGAAGACTGCATGTTTTCATTACTGTACCATTGAGTTTTCTGGGGAGACAAGTAAAAAAAAGACAGCTTGCACTTAGCAATGGCAACAAGATTCTTCTGAAAGTCAATATCACCATCAGCTACCCAGGAAGATTCAACAGTTTATCACGAGAAGACTATTTTGCAGTTTATAATATACAAGGCTAAAGTGGCAATAAAAATCCTACAGTGATGTATCCACGTTAAAGGAAAGAAAAATGGTATTAAAGATAGTGAAACAGAAAACATCTATTACTTTATTAAGAGCTCACATCAATAGCTCCTATCTGACATCCATCTAGAATTCATCGTGTCTCTCTCTCTAGTGCTCACCACAACAACCTTTCAACATCTCCCCAAACAAAAATTGAGGAGAATTTGAACTAAGATTAATTTTTTTAATATACACATTTGGGATTTCATTTCTCTAGTCTAAGCTTTCCACCGCCCCTCTGACAAGCAGAGAAACATTGTTTATATAATGGTGTATATACTTTATACAGCATTATTTATTAAATTAATACCATAATAACATGACACATGATACATTCTTAGAGGTGAAAACTTAAAGTAAAAAACAACACCTAGATTTTTTTTAAAAAAAATCGCTTTTCTGAACACTAAGGCTAAATTTTTTCAAGGCAATCAGGCAATCAGACAAATGTTTAGGGACAACGTTGCAGAAGAAAATAACTATATGATTCTATCAGTCAAAAAATCCACACATTCTTGGTATAGTCAAATACAGCTGACATCACTTCTGTGCATTTCTTTTTGTCCTGAAATGAAAGTATTTTTATTTACATAAAATTCAGTGACTCCATTTCCAAAATATCTACATATGAAGTGGATCCACACTTGACCACAGTCAAAGAGTAAATCAATTGAAATTGACGAGACTAAAATTGATCATATATAATCTATTGATGACACTGATTTTAATAAAAGGGCAACACATTATACATCCATCTTATAACCTAATGTTGCATACAATGCAGTTTTTTTAAAAAAAAGACTGCAACCATCCCAGTTATTATTCCCTAAGAGAGAGAACCAAGGCAACTAGGTCAGTCAGTCTTCTGTTATCCTTTGACAAAAACACACAAGATGCTATGTGAAATTGAAATTGGCTATTTAATTGTAGCATCACCTACTTTGTCTGGTAGTGACTTTTCAGAATGGTAACCTGGCTTGTCCTCCCATCTTTTGCATACACAGTATATGGCATGTCAAATGTATATGCCACTGTATCTGGCATGATACGATACACAATTTCTCCTTCTAGTAACTAAGAGGTTTCTAGTCATTAAGAGGCTGATGAATATGATCCACTGATGGACTTTGGAAAACATATTGGATCTGTTAATTTTTTAATTGCAGGAGGGCTTCTTGCAGAGATAACTCTGCTTTACCAATATTTTTTATATCAGAATAAAAAAAAGCATAGAGCATTGTTATCAGGTTGATAACAAATATATTGTATAGTTTCCCGGTTGATAATCAATATCACAGCAACAGCCAACAATAACAATGTACTCTATATCCAATATGATATATATGTACTGAGCTATTTGCTCTCTGTAATGATGACTATTACAGCTACAATGATATATAATGGGTTTAGGGAGAGCTTTATGCCAACTGCAAACTGCTGCTTTTTAAATTAAATATCTGCATGCTTCAGTCTCTGATGAAATGACTCACTAAATCCTTTAAAATTGTATTGACTTCTTATTTGCAAATTCATCTAATACTGCGTATTATTTAAAGAAGCATATCATAGGAGCACTATCTTACCAAGATTTATTTCACTAGCCTGTCGATGTTAAATCTATCCTCACCTCAACAATTCCTGGATGTTTTATATGCATCAAAAAATAATTACAGCAACATACTAATATTGCTAATGCATTTAATGCGACACACTTAGGAGCAGTGTTACTACTATTACTCCAATCTTGTTATCTTAGGTGCAAAAAAAAAAGGAGATACATTTCTACAGAAAAGTATACAAGATATATTGAATCAAGAGATGAATTTTAAATAAATCCCTTAAGAGGTCTCAGGCATAATGAACTTAATGAAAATTAACACAGTGTGAAACAGAGCAGAAATGAATTCATGGACGGCATAAATCAATGCTCATACCAAAAGTCCAGAAAAGCTTGTATTATAATTTTAAAAACAATTATACTAAGAGGTCTTAATAATGAAAAAAGCAATAAAGCTATTACAGCTATCCTCTGGAGTTTTCCACTCCACCTTGTTATGGAATTGTTAAAGAAAAATACAAACATTGCTTTCTGGGCCAGATGACCCAGACATGCGTTATTAAAGGAGAAATGCAAATTCAATGCACCCAAGGAATCTTTAAGAATACATACCGCCATTCCTCCAGTGGCTACAATTCATTCATCAGCACAGAAAATAGCAAGTCCTCTTCTATCTCTGGTGGCTTTTAAAGCAACTGCTAACATGCAATTTGTAGCTAGTTAACCTGATTGTTTTCTCATTTGGGGAATGGATTTTTTTGTGACAAGCTCTCTGGATTAATTAGAAACACAATTTTCCCACTTACCTCTGACTTTGACTGGTTTCTTTCAGTAAACGTTATGCAATGTCATCATTTATAAGCCACTTTGAGAATTGCTCCATGCCCCATTTGTTTCCCATAGATAATGAGGAGAGTTTTATTTTTTAAAATAAATCTTTTATACTTATAGGACACAGAACATTTCTCTTTGTGTGTATTTCCACCTTGATCTTTCCAATGATGCTGTCTGCAGCTTGTGTCAATTATAGTTTCTTCTGAACTACGTATGCAGTTCATGTAGCTCCATAAACAACATTTTAAAGAACTGGTCAAATGGTATTATGAGTTTATTCAATGTGAAACCCTACATCCCTTCAAATCTAGGTTCTCGGTTGCAGGTATTACATGTATGGGCACACACTCAAATAAGTAAGATTTCTATTTGAATTCTTACCCATAAAAATAGAATACCTAAGTAAGCAAATAACCATAGTGCGGGCCAGAAAGAAGACAAAACAGCATGTCTGTTTGTCTGGCTGTGATTGTCAGAATTCAAAAACTGCTGCATATTCTATGAAATATAGACCCAAGCTAATTATGAAAAGGAGAGTAACAAATAACGGAAATCTTGTCCCATGTTACTAGGACAAATAAACAGTTTGGATCAGCTCAGCTTTTGGAGAAAGGTAGAAATTTAATGTTTGAGGAAGAAAAGGCAGCAGTTCTGAGCAAGCTAGTGGGTCTTTCTTTTGTCAGTTATAAAAAAATACCAGCAGATCTATTTGAGATAGCCCAAAACAAAAAATAGTGAGAAAGTATATGACAGCCAGATCATCTCTGTTTCAGTATCATTTCTGAAACATCCTTTTTAAGGTACACTATTCTGCGAATAGGCTATGTGGAAGGAGATAGCCATAATTCCTATCTACCTTTCTTTTAGTATTGATGGGAAATGTCCGTGGGAAGCATGCATTTATATTGCTTTAAATAAGACTAAAATTTTACTTGAGATAAGAAATCTTGATTGGACAATATCTTGATCTTAAGGACCATAACCACATTCCATCATAGTGAGATCCAGATCCCTGACACCCTGCATACATTTACTTTTGAATTTTACTTTTTCATAATTAGTACAAAATACTTCTCACTTGTTCCACGAGTTACATATTTATAAATTTTTTATTTATTTATTTTATTTATAATTAAATTTATATACCGCACTTCTCCAGGGGACTCAGGGCGGTGAACAGCCAAGTAAAAGCACAGTATAAATGCTCAAGAGTTAAACATTCAAGGCAGCGGTGGGTTACTCTTGGTTCAGTCCGGTTCTTAGAACCAGTAGCGACGGCAGTGGGAGGCTCCGCCCACCCGCCTGGGATGCTTCTGCGCATGCATTAACCGGTAGTAAAGGGTTTTAGAACCCACTACTGATTCAAGGTAACATGAAATCATATCAGTGCCTTGCAAGTAGGGGATTATTCTGCTGAGTGTTTTGGTTACATTCTATGCTTTAAGTTGTATTTGTCTTCGATGTTGAATCTTTCAGTAGCTTCTTCCTATCCTGTGCTACAATATCCTCACTCAGATAGTGAAATGTGATGTTGTTTTCAGGAAATTCAAAAGTGCTAAGCACAGAGCATCAAAGCTAATCTCAGAAAGGGCAGATACAAGGTTTTTCATAATGAGAACTTTATCCAAGTATACAAGAATAAAAATAACTGGTCAGAGAGCAGCACTACTCAGAACCATGTAGGGTTTCTAATAGGTAAATTAAATAAGACTCAACAGGGTGCTATTGTGGCACAAAAGGGCAATGTCATTTTACAGCAAATTAACAGGACAAGAGCATAGTTTCTTTACATTGTAGGAGATAATAAGGGTTGCTTTATTCAACCCTTGGAGACATTGTTTTCGGCAATTATCAACACTCCCATTTAAGAAGTATTAAAACATAGCTCAAGAGGTAAGCTGCAGAGAATACAAAGATTCCAGAGAGCAAGAAATGTAAAAATGGTGACAGAAAGATCAATTATTGTTATGTGGTTATATGCTGTGGTTTCTGTTGTTATCCTCCTATTGTTGTTCATGATAAATGAAATAGGCTCCTAAATAAGCATTTATTTATAAACAAACAAAAAAGTGGGGAATAAGGTCACTGGGTAAAAGCTTAAGGAAAGGAACATAAAGACAATGTTTTAATATATAGAAATACTACATACCATTTTCCTATCCTATCACAATCTGGGTTTCTAGCAACCTTGAAGCTATATCTCCAAGAACAGGACTCTGCTTCTAATCTCTGCTTTGGAATTATCCGCAGTAGTTATCTATAGAGAAGGTGTTGGTCTTTATTAGTTTAAATATTTTGTCTGTGTTTGCATGTTTGTCTCCTGTACTTTTTTCTTCCCTTTCAACAGTATTTTTCCATCTCCTTTCCACTAGGTTGAACTAATTTACACTTATAAATCCTCAGGCAATTCTATCTATTAAGATATCTTATTGAGAGGAGGCACAAAAGAAGGAACAAAGCATCTAGGTTACTACTATTGATTTCTGTAATAACGTTATGACAGCTAATAGCTGTATCTCTTGTAACTCTTAAGTTTATTTCTAGTTGTATTGACTACAATGGCTGAGCAAACAGAAGTAACTTGCTTGACTTACAGTGCTGACAAAAGCTTGTTTATGAATAGCCTGAGGTCACTCAGAAAGTTCTGATATATATAAGGACTAAATGCTAGTTGCTCTTGAAAACAATTAATTTTGTCTACTTTTTCACTATGGCCAATCACTTTGATGCCTTAAATACTACTGATGTTCTTGACTCTTGACAGATCCCTATCATGTTGTGTCATCTATAAATGTTGTCACCTTGTTGCCCCAATTCCTTTCAGATCATTTTTACACATTAGTGTTGTGCCTCTGGCATTCATTTGTTACTTCCTAGTGCACTGAAATATAACTGCTTATCCCCCACCCCCCTCCTTTGTCTTCAGTCTCTTACCCAACCTTTCTGACCCCTGGGACGTCTGTGCATTTGCCCTTGTGAGTAATATGTCATCATAGTAGCTTTTTGTTGAAGCCTTGCCAAAGTATTCTTTTTTAATTCCAATTACAGAACGTGCATTTTTTTTGCCCCTAACTTTTTTCGTTGTAAGAAACTGATATCACATACCTAGTTTCCAAAGCCATAGATAAGTCACTGCTTTTATTACTAGATGGTCCTATAATTGTAAGGGAAGTACTGCGTGTGTGTGTGTGTGTGTGTGTATGTGTGTGTGTGTGTGTGTGTGTGTGTGTGTGTGTGTGTGTGTGTGTGTGAGAGAGAGAGAGAGAGAGAGAGAGAGAGAGAGAGAGAGAGAGAGAGAGAGAGAGAGAGAGAGAGAGAGAGAGAGAGAGAGAGAGAGAGAGAGAGATCCCTGAGTAATATACCTTTGCAGGCAACATGAATGAACAGAAGTATTATCAGAACTGCATTTATCCCTAAAAAGTTTATTTCCACTATCATTAATTTTCTTCTTGAGACAGACAGGCATTTGGTGTGGTTCATGTAAGACCCAAAGCCACAAAATGCTTGATGTGTCTTTGTTTAACATGTAATACAAATCAGTTCATTCAAAATTGACAGATGATAGATTTTTTAAAAAAATATATGTTAAGCAACTACACCTTTTAGCTATTTACACACATAGAACCAATTTGGCTAGATTTGGAGGTAAGGTCCAATGGTTTTACAGCAATTAAACCAGATCACTGGAAAACCTTTATTCACACATAATTTTAAGCCTTTGTACAATTGAATAATTTTTGGCTTATTGTGATTTGGGCACAGAAAAAAAACCAGTGGTTTTACAAATTTGAATGAACTGATTTGTATTACATGTTAAACAAAGACACATCAAGCATTTTGTGGCTTTGGGTCTTACATGAACCACACCAAAATGTCTGGATCCAGGATATGCACAATGATTCCATCCATCCATCCATCCATCCATCCATAAAATATTTCTCATCCCATTGGTGTAATGTAAAAGGAAGTGGTTTGGTGTCAATTTCCTTTCTCTTGAAGCCCTTGCATGCCTCTGAAGTCTGCCTCTGCTTGTGAGCATCTGTTTAAATAAATATCATCAATCTCTGAATTATTGATTCTTCACTCAAAGTGCTCTTATTGTTCATAACTTCAATCTGAATCTGCCTTCCTGTAATTTAAATTCATTATTCCTTGTTCTGCTATCTAAAACACATTTTTACGGACACTTAAAGAGGACTGCCATATTGTTCCTCAGCTTTCTCTTCTCAAGGTTAGAGATTCCCAGTTCTATTCATTGGATTAGTTTCTGCTCACCAGATCATATCTGCCCCTCTATGAACCTGTTCTAGTTTGGGTAATGTTAGGCTTTAGGGTTTAACGATTGTGGTCTAGACAAGATTCTTCTGGCACTTGTAGCTGACATCTTCAGATGCCAGGATGGTCTGCCATGCAGACTAACACAACTGATCAAGGATTGATTGAGATCCTGTTTTTATAGCCAGGTACACTGATTGCTAATTGACATTTAGCTGAGGTGGTTATGTGTAAGCTTCCATCTACTTCATCATCCAAGTCATTAATAAAAATATAGGAGGGTAAAGTTCCCAGGACTGAATATATGCCCAGTAGCTGAGTTTAGTGAACACACGATGAATATGATTTCTAAGTCAGGTATATATCCCCTTAATTTTCACACTGTCCCGCTCATGTTGGCTTGCTGATCAGATTAATGGAGAATTTTACAGAAATCAACATACCAGGGATGGGTTCTAACTTACAACACTGCCGGTTCGCTTCCTCCCACACCGCATGGCCGTGCTTCGTGGGCGCGCACACGCTTTTTTAAAAAAAGCCAAAAACAAGATGGTGACCGCATGCACAGTGCCAGAAACTCAGCTTCTGCGCATGTGCAGAAAAAAAACCCGGAATTTTTTTAAAAAAATATATCTTAAAAAATTTTCAAATTTTTTTTAAAAAAAGATGGCGCCGCCCACGGACCGGCACCAACCCAACCGGTTCCGTGACATCATGACATCATCAGTGGGTCACTACCGGTTTGGCCAAACCAGGAGGAACCCACCTTTGCAACATACGTATATGTTATGTCTACAGACTTTCTACAATATTGTAAATAAGTCATTTATAAACTATAAGGTTTTTCAAACAGTAATTTG
>JALIGW010000002.1:35668719-35711219 GCA_023053685.1 Diadophis punctatus similis | reverse complement strand
AAAACTACTGCAAAAGCAATTAAACAATATTATGCCTGATATTTAGAAATTTATACCTGAAAGCATGAACTGAAGTGTTCATCTATTGCAACTGAAAACATGATGAAAAGTATAGGCAATGAAAAGAGTGTTCAACCAAATTCATTCACACAAAGCCTAATGAAATGCAGCTCTATAAATTTAATAAATATACGACTGTTGCTCCCTTTCTTATTTTTTTCTATTATTTCTTCAGTAAACTTTGTTGGTTTTTATTTATTATTTTCCTTCACTGCATTGAAGAGAAATACAACATTCTAAAATACTTTTGAGTTTGAGTCCAAATTTCAACTAAATGTAAGATTCACATACTGTAAGTCAAGTATTTCTTTTAAAAAATGGGCATTTGTAATACTAAAGTTTGGTTCTGGTGTCATTTCTGTATATATCTCTTATATAGGTATGTAGGCTTGGTTTTGTGTCTATTCTATACATAATATTGTGCTATTAGAGCTGGACGCCCATCTGTTGCAGGAAGGTATATTAAGCAAGTCATCTTTCTGTACAGTCTTTTTGGAATCTGCTGTATATTTGTAAACCCACTTTCAAATCTGATCTGAATAGAACACTGGAACCAGGGGTGGGTTCCAACTTACCTCGCTGCCGGTTCACTTACT
The DNA here is from genome assembly GCA_023053685.1 of Diadophis punctatus similis. Lineage (NCBI taxonomy): Eukaryota > Metazoa > Chordata > Lepidosauria > Squamata > Dipsadidae > Diadophis > Diadophis punctatus. The sequence continues at coordinate 35,710,563 of JALIGW010000002.1, read as the reverse complement.
CCTGCGCCGTGTGGCCACGCTGTGTGGCCATGCACATACGAAGCGCGCACATGCATGCACAGTACAACCCCCCCAATTTTTTAAAAAAATGCCAAAAATAAAATGGTAACGCATGCGCAGTGCTGGAAACTCAGATTCTGCGCATGCGCAAAACATTTTTTTAAAAAAAATTGGGAAAAAATCGGGAAAAATTGAAAAAAAGATGGCGGCACCCACGGACCGGCACCGACCGATCCGATTTGGTGATGTCATCATGACATCACCAGCAGGTCACTACCGGTTCGGATGAACTGGCCCGAACCGGGAGGAACCCACCTCTGACTGGGATATGTGCCAAGTTAAATGTGACTCTGTGGGGTAGAAAGCTGTATTCTCCTTCCATTTATAAAATGTTTGCCCATATAGAGATTGTGCAGTTTAATAAATGCATATAAACAGAGTTTTAACTTCTTTTGTGACCTATCATTCACTATTCATGTGTTGGAAATGCTGTTGATTCTTTAGTCTTGCAAGCTTTCCAGGAATATCTTTATGGTTAATCACCACTAGGAAGCTTGTATTAACATAAACATGAATTAAAGAGTATGATGTATTCTAGTTCTTAAGTATAAATTATATAAAATATAAACCCTCCTGCTTTTTTCTTTTATATACTATACCTATTGCACGTATGTGCTGCATTACAGGGGCTTTCTAGTATTTCCTCCTTTTTTGCCTATTTGCTCTTAGTCTTGTGCTGGGTCATTTGCCTTCCATTAAAAAAAATCCCTGTCCTTGGCACAGATCCAACCACCTTCTTCTAACTAACTACTTCACTCTGCTACAGCCATTATTTTAAACAAGGGAAGTACAATACCCCTTTTTAATCAGGAAGGGTTTTTTAATCACATTAAAAATATTAAATAAAACAAGGTATTTATCACAATTATGTTTCTCTAGTTGCTTCAACATGCTTAATCTTGATCAGTTGAATGTCTAGTCCTATGAGAAAGTAATATTATATATGCAGATAGTCTTAAGCAATTAAATTCAGGCTATAAAGATCTAAAGCTCACTTTAGCCTATTCAGAAACTAATGAGCAAGCTATCGATCATATATACACAGTCACTTATTTCCACTTATTGTTGCATTCCCTTTACATATAAACTTGATATAAAAAATATAAATAAGCATAATGAATGTCTTCCATGTAGATTTTCTAACTACTGTATTTTTATGAGTATAAGACGCACCTTAGTTTGGGGGGAGGAAAATAGGGGGGGAAATCTACCTACCAGGTATTCATCTGGCTACCATCCTTAGTCTGTTCAGCTTCAGCATATTATTTTATCCTCTGGTTAGGGCTGAAAAAGCCTTTTTCAGAGGGAGTAGGAATGAAAGCAAGCCTGTAAAGACTTAGAGCAGGAAAAACTGCTTCAGAGAGAGTAGGAATAAAAATAAATGCCGCAAGCCAGGAAGATCGTTAGCACCACATTAGGGCTGAAAAACACCACTTTTTCAGATGGAGTAGGAATGAAAACAAGCCTGCCAAGACTTAGGGCTGGAAAAAACCTTCTTTGGAGGGAATAGGAAGCCGGAAGATCATTAGCACCTCATTAGGGCTGGAAAAAAAGCTTAGAAAAAGCTACATTCGAAGTATAAGACACACCCAAATTTTCAGTCTCTTTTGGGGGGGGAAAGGTGCATCTTATACTCCGAAAAATACGGTAGATATCGGAATAACAAGTGAATATTTTAAATGTTACCTTAATACAAGATTTCATACTGAATTTTATACCTCTAAATGCATTATTTAAAAATCCTCAAGGCTATTACCTCACATTATCACTGATGTATTCTATTTGATAACTAAAGAAAAAACATACATGTGTCAAAACCCAAACAATAACCTGGCCAAATACAAATGAAGATTTTAATAAGATAAGGTAAAAGTTCCATTTTTTTCTATGCAAGATTTATGCAACTATCTTAGTAAATAGCAGAGCTTGGATGATCTTGTGTGAGCTCAATAGTTAAATAAAATTGGACCTAGTTAATAATTATTTTTTGGGGGGGGGTGGATTTTAAGAAGGAACTAGGAAATGAAGAAGTCACCTTAGGAAAATACAATGACAAATAATTTCAGTACACTTCCAAGGGGATTACCGTATTTTTCGGAGTATAAGATGCACCTTTTTACCCCCCAAAAGAGAGTGAAAACTTGGGTGCATCTTATACACCGAATGCAGCCCCACCCACCCAGCCACCCCACCCTTTGGCCTCTGTCTTCCAGCAATTTACCTGCTTGCAGGAAAGAGGGAAGAGCCTGTAAAGCCAAGCAAGTCAGTAGCAGTTTCCCGACCTACAGCTGATTAGGTTTGCCAGTGGGAAAATGAAAGTGAAACTAACTACAAAGAGGCAAATAGCTGGGAGAGACAGGCAGATTTTTATTTTTTGCTGAACTGGATGGAAGGGGGTAAGTGAATAACTATAAATGTCTGTAGAATGTTCAAATTATTAGACTTATTTTTTAAAGACTGCTTTATTATTGTTCTAGAGCCAGGGGCAATTTTAAGACTTGTGGACTTCAACTCCCAGAATTCCACAGCCAGCTTTGTTAGCTTTGCTGGCTGTGGAATTCTGGGAGTTGAAGTCCACAAGTCTTAAAGTTGCCAAGGTTGGAGATCCCTGTAAATCTAGACAACTTAACAAAATAAAGAAGCTTTTTAAAATAAATGCTTGCTCTGAAGAGGCCCAATGCTATTGTATCTTCTTTTAAATAGAGAATAAAGTATACTTCCAGAAATTTTAATTAATTTTAACAGCTCTGTACAAGTATAGTATGAAATGTAACAGTGTCCTGTTTAGTATTAGAGTTTAGTTACCTTGGAGTAGATCTACTTAAAAAATTAGCTGAGCTAATGAGCTGATTAAGCCAAAAATGACAATCTATAGTAGTTCCCTTTTAAGATCATTCCCATTTTTTAAAGAAACGTGACCGTGACTCTTGACTATTCAGTATAATTTATTCCTCAAAAGCATGCATTTATATGGTTTAATACTGTTCTGTATATATTTAGTTCATGTCATTATGACATTGCCAAGTTATTTCTCCTCCACAGCAGAAACAACTATATCTAGTAAAACTTCCCAAGGTCGTTGGCCTGTGTCTTTCTTTCCTTGCACCCAAGTACCATTTTTCTTAGTTTCTTGTCAGCTCATGTGATATCCTTCACATCCAGCTTTTATTAGCAGGAAATACTGCTATAGCTTTAGTGTCATGTGTACTATAAAGACAGGATTTTCAGGAGATTTGACAACTCTTATATTTTCTGAAGTATTCTCAATGTAACAGAGAAACAGTTTATTACTGTTAAGTAGTGGCTGTCTCACCAACTTGAATAATGAAGTCCTGGAGGTCAATATTTTATACAATGATCCATTTAAGAAAGCATTCCTCTATCACCAAGCACTAAAACAATGGATGTCATAACATAGATCTATCTATTATCAATCTTAAATCTCACTATAATCAATCCAATTCTTCGGTTGCAGAAGTATCATCTGTTACTGTGCTAAAGCCAAGAATTTTCTATTTCCAAAATTGTTTAGAAAAGAAGACAATACAATTATTTCCCGAGGCCAGCTCTGCTGCACGTGAGCAAAGAAGATTTAAGCTTGCCTGAAGAGAGCTTTTGTCTGGAAGTGATTTACATATATTCCATGGAAGCTGTATTTTCAATGCGGCTACACTGGTTTGGAGACATTACAAAATCTACCCAGTGCTGTATAGTTATATGGTTATAACAAGGGACCAAAAGAGAAAAAAAATACTTGGCTGGTGAGTAAAAGAAATGAAAATATCATGGGTTTCTGAAGCATCTTTCATTTTCTTCACTTGTCATAAAAATGCAATAAAACAAGATGGGTCACTAGTCACTGCTGCCACCCAATTCTCAGAGGCTTCCAGCACATTTACAAATTGCCAGTATTTTGACAGAAATAAAGCAAATTAGGAAGCATACTTATTTTTTTATTTTTTTCCCTATGGAAGTTTATGCTTTGTGTATACTAAATACCAATTTTGGGACATATTCTATGTTGTGTTGTTATAATTGGACATATTTTGATCTTTCATCTTTCCTTCATTTTGATGAGAGCTAATCATTCTATGTCCCATCAGGGGGTGCTATAGTACTATTGCTTAATACTTTTCGTGGCCAGGACTGCCCTTGAAATTAACTATGGGGAAGTTAGGATTCAACAGTTGTAACATTGTCCTCAAGTGTGTTGTCCTTTCTTTTTGAGGCTGAACTGGTGTAACCCAAAAAAGTATCATAAAATTGAGAAATAATAAAGTCTGCAAAAGGCTTGCCAAGAAGGTCAAGGCAGTTAACTTGAACGTTAAGTTGTGCAGGTCTGTAACGGGAAGGAATCAGAAGCAGAAAAGAAGAAACTCTTGCAGTGCAGGGCACTTGGAATAGTAGAGATTATGCGCTCTACATGGGGCTACCCTTGAAGAGTATCCGGAGACTACAATTGGTGCAAAATGCAGCTGCGCGAGCCGTGGTGGGTGTGCCCAGGTACACCCACGTAACACCTGTCCTCCGCCAGCTGCATTGGCTGCCCATTAGTCTCCAGATCCAATTTAAGGTGTTGGTCGTTACCTTTAAAGCCCTACATGGCTCAGGGCCAGGCTACCTTCGGGACCGCATCCTGCCGCATACCTCCCTACGACCGGTTAGGTCCCACAGAGTTGGTCTCCTCCAGGTCCCATCGACCAAACAATGTCGGTTGGCGGGGCCTAGGGGGAGAGCCTTCTCTGTGGGAGCTCCCTCCCTATGGAACCAACTCTTTCCGGAGATCAGGGCCATCCCCACCCTGCTGGCCTTCCGTAAAGCAATAAAAACTTGGCTCTTCTGGCAGGCGGGGTGAAAGTGAGACCGAGTAGATTATCCCGGGGTCTACCCCCTTTAGTTATGAATGTTGGAGATCTTCTTTTAATTCTTATATTTTTTAATTGTTATATGTTTTATTGTAATGGATTTGACATGCTGTGAGCCGCCTAGAGTCCCCCGGGGGGTGGGCGGCATACAAATCTATTAAATTAAATTAAATTAAATTAAATTATGGAAGTGGTAAAGAAAGTCTTGATCAAGAAATTGGAACTGGAGATATGGAGAATAGGGGGGTAGTCTGTTTTAGAGAATAAATGTTTAGTCTGGGGAGGTACAATAAGTTGTTCAACTATCAATGAAATAGTCAGATATAGATGATGTCCGTATTGTTTATGGGTTGTGAATCTATTGCTGTTTGTTCTTGATTGATTTACTTCAGTCTCTCTTTTATACCGGTAGACATACCACACTGAAGTGTGTCTCAATACAGCTTTGATTTTTCAAAAAATAATCTCCATGGCCAATTTTCCTATAGGCTGAATAATAGATATAAATCCTATCCTAAAATGCAGCAAGGAATGCATTTCAATTTTCCATTTTCTATAGAGAAAATTAAAAACATTCACATTCCGTTCCCCAGAACACAAAATACAAATGATTCCAAAGGTTGTTTTTCAGTAGAGCAGTTTCGTCCCCAAGTTCGGAATATTTTTTCTCATATATGCATTCCCTAAGGTAGGTCTCCCTCATATATTATTTCAATGCAAAAATAGGGTTTATGCTGCATTTAGCATCTTTATTTTAATCTTGAAGAAAAGAAGAACAAAGTTTATGAAGAACCATGAAATAAGGAAAAATAAGGCTTAGAGAGGAAGCCCAAGGGCTCTATTTAAAGGATGCAAAGCTCTCTCTTTATTAATTGAATAGGAAAATGCATCTACTCGTGGGTCTACTTAGATGATCTTCCTAAGTAATTGTTTTACTTATTATGATGGGTGGTGTGCAAATTTTCAGAAATATCACATTTTTACCTTCATAAGAATTTTCAGCCAAATCTATTATCCTAAACATTAATTGCAAAGTAAATTTTGCATTCCATTCTGATCTGAAAATTGACCACAACAGCACAAGAAGAATGGGATTTGAATTACAGATATGTAAAAGTTATGTCACATGCCTTTAAAGTGGAAATCATTAATGGTAAATATGGGAAAAGAAATGGACTATAAATGCTCTATAAGTGATCGGTAGCAACTGTATTCACATATGTGATACATTAGCCTAATTTAAAATTAACAGAATTACAGAGTTGGGAGGGACCTTGGAGCAGGGGTAAAATGCTACCGGTTCGGCCTGGAATAGGCTTACCGGTAGCGGCGGCCATCGGTGGTTCGGAGAACCGGTAGCGGCAGCAGCACGAGGCTCTGCCCATCCGCCCGGATGCCGCCATTTTTTTAACCCTCTGCGCATGCGCAAAGCCTTCTGTGCATGCAGAGAGGGTGAAAAAGCGTGTGTGATGTGCGCTTCTTAACCAGTAGGGAAGGTAAGTAGATTTCACTGCTGCCTCGGAGGTCTTCTACTCCAATCCGCTGCTCAAGCAGAAATCCCTATACCATTTTAGACAATTGGGTGTCCATTTTTTTGTTTAAAATCTTTAGGGATGGAACACCCACAACTACTGGGGGCAAGCTGTTCCACTAGTTAGTTGTTCTCACTGCCAGGAAAGTTTTCCTTAGTTTTAGATTGGTTCTCTCTTTGACTAGTTTCCATACATTGCTTCTTATCCTGTCTTCAGGTGCTGTGGAGAATAGGTTGACCCACTCTTCTTTTGTCACCCCTAGTCCTTCTTTCACTAGACATACCCAATTCCTGCAATCATTCCTCATATGTTTTAGCCTTCACAATCATCTTTGTTGCTCTTCTCTGCATTCTTTTTAGAATCTCAAAATCTTTTTATATCATGGTGACCAAAATTGGATGCAATATTCCAAGTGTGGTCTTACCAAGGCAATATAAAGTGGTATTAACATTACACGTGATCTTGATTCTATTCCTCTGTTAATATAGCCTAGGACTGTGCTGTGGAATGTGCTTGGACTTGCTACTTGTCTTTCTATGCATATTTTGCTAAAAGCTGTTTGACTGGGGATATTAACGAATATAGCAGGATAATAAATACTTATAATTACATCTTCCTGGGGCCAGAAAGTAATTGTGAGTTGTGCCTGATGGAAGTAGTGGTATGGTACCACTGAAGTTTGCAACTGCTATCAATGGGACTTGCTCTTATCCCAGTTTGACAATAACCACTTGAGACCCTCAAGCATGTAAGAATGGCTTTCTCCTGCAATGTTTGCTAACTGAATGTTAATTTAATACCTGAAAATTGTTGAATGAAATGTTCTTTCCTTATTTAATGATAATCATCATTTAATGCTTGGAACAAGCATTTAAGTTGCAGTCATCTTGTCTTATTTGTGTCAGGTCATTTAAATCTAATCTTGCTTCTGCCAAGTACTTACTAGATGCACTTAGATAAAGTATAATTAATCAGCTTATGCAACTACCCATCTGTGATGTATCAATAACGCATGATTTTTCATTTTATTAAAATAATAAATATCATTTTATCAAACTTAATTCAGGGCAAGATGTTTAAATTATGCACTTGTGTAATATATGTGATGAGAAAAAAAGTAGCTAATCAACTGATGGCAGAAGACAGCCAGTGATAATATAAAATAGACTTCCCCCCAATAATGCTTCTAGATGTGTTGGGCTACAAATCCCAGAATTCTATGCTGGCTACAGTTTTAACAGATGCCAAAGTCATAATTCTGGGAAAGCTGGCGAAGAATATATTGATGATAATTAAGGCAGGAAGAAGTACTTGATTGCAATAACTGAATTAAGGGTTCATCAGAAATCAACCTTGAATCAGACTCTATTAGTTAATTAAATTCAGCTTGTTTAAAATTTAATCCAATTTATTTGTAATATAACACATTTAATTAATAAATTCATTGGAACATCTTGCCTATGAACAGCAAACTTTAGAAGTTCTTTTAAAATGCTCTTTGTAATGAGTACCAAGGGCAAATGATAAATGATGCAATTGATTTTAAATTGCTCTGCCAGGAAAAAAAAACACTGGCCTGTGCTCTGAGTCTACAAACTATAGGAAGAAGTCACCAAACAGAGATTTAAAGGCATCCCCAAAGATTGCCTATGTGGTTTGCTTTGTCTTCATTTCCATGTGTGACTCTTGGGTTTCTATTTATAAACTTGCAAGCTTATATCACATTTTCTAATCATGTAAGACATTGTGGGAGACAATATTTTTTGAAAAGTGAGATAAATATTTAATTTGAGGACACAGAGATAAAATGGGATTTGAAATTCTGGAGATCTTTATCAAAGAAATCTATACCAGCAAGCTAGAATGATGCATATGCAGAGGAAAGCTTTCTTGCAAAAACTTCTAAAGCTCTGTATTTTCAGGACAATTATTTAGACTTTAGACATGGTTTTTCCCAGATCTTTAAACTTTTTCATATTTATCAAATGGCCCATCATTGATTTTGCTTTTATGTAGATGTTATTTTTAAAACAATGTGTTATAGAACAATCCTGACCAGTTGGAGAGATAAGTGATAATATGCGTGCAGAGTAGGGAGTACGTATCTTCTCTTGGTTCTTTTGGCCAATAACATTCGAGACTGGCATGGCTATCTATGTGCATTAACATGAACACATTTTATGAATTCTTTTCAGCAATGGTAGTAGCTATCACTTCTTCTTGATCTCCACTATTTACATATAAGTTATGGTACTTTTAAACTTTTGTTATAAGACTACCCTGATAATGGACCTGTTTCATTAGTAATAAGCAGGTTAAATTTTTTACTAAAATACAATTACAATTGGAAGTTATGTATATATGTAAATAATACTGCATAAAATTATTGTCATAAAGAACTACAAGCCCATTCTAGCTCCAGATAATATAAACAGGATTATACAGTGTAATCCAAATCAGATGTACTGAATATTGAATAAATAGAAGCCAGTATGATTTACACGATCTGTAAATCTAATGCATTTACTAACAATTTGATAATCAAATAAAATACTTTTTTCTTTTTTCATTTCCTTCCTTCCTTCCTTCCTTCCTTCCTTCCTTCCTTCCTTCCTTCCTTCCTTCCTTCCTTCCTTTCTTTCTTTCTTTCTTTCTTTCTTTCTTTCTTTCTTTCTTTCTTAATAACAACAGGACTTGAATCCCAGTACTATTATTTTTGATATTTATATTATATATATTTGATGTTCTTCAGCTAAATATTGTGACTGTAATATCCGTCTTTGCTTATGATTTCCTTGATCTCTTTTTGAAATGCTAGCAGAAGATGATAAGTGAGTAGAACTAACTCTCATTCAGGAAATCAATTAGCTATGATGGAACACTTTGGCAATATGAAGAATCATGTGAATTTAATGAACTGTAGTTAATGTGCATTATTGATTAACCAAAAATCTTTCTTCTTCAGCAACATTCTTCTCATCAGACATGTGTCTTTGTTGATTTGATTTGTTCCTCTAATGCAGCTAGGAAACGTAATTAATATAAATAATAATAACAACAGTAATTATTTTGGGATAGGGTAGTGGGTGCTAATATAATATGTAATTCATCATTTTCATTCATTATTAAAAATAATCTCAAGATGCCTACAAATTTGCAAGCTGGTGGAATTAGTTGGCTTATTTTCTTACCACTCAGTGGTATTGACAACAATGTCTACAATTTCTCAGTGATAAATAAATAAATAAATAAATAAATAAATAAATAAATAAATAAATAAATAAATAAATAAATAAATAAATAAATAACTGTGACAGGCAGACTTCCACTTTAGTACACACTAGAGTTCATAATTTGAGGTTCCTAGTTGCTACAACATTATTTTTAACATAATAAAAAATAAAATTGTTATCAAACATATTGCAAATCTCACCATTATGTTTCATTAATTGAAATATATTAATTGCATTAACTGAAAATGAAGTTGAAATATATTAGATTGTCCCCATCCAAAACCAATCCAAGATATTTTATTTTCAAGTCAATGCTAATGAAGTTATTTTGCCATTTTGACAGTCACTGAATAACTATCATTTGCTTCCTTTTTACACCTCTCAAAATCTGGTAGAGATGACTGCCTCATTAAGAAAGACTGGTGTAGTAATTACAGAATATGCAGTGGTGCTTTTAAAAAGGCAGCACACTTAAAAAGTAAGGTGATTAAAGCTGTTTAGCAGCAATTTATAGATCAAAATCTATCTATATACTACTAAAATGCTCATGTTTGTAACCTTTAATGGAGTAAAACAGTGCATCATATGGCAAGAATATTTGAATCAAGGGACCTCAGATGAGCTAATATATAAAATGTGTACAAAATCTGGGACACCCGACTCCTGTGTGACTAAAATTTGGCAAACTTTAAATTTTATGACATACAAATTATCATAAAGCATTTATGATATAGAATAGGTCATAAAAATTTCCTGTGGTCAACTTTTGATGTTTGACAATTCATCCTGGGCTACTTTCAAGGCAGATATATCTCTGAATACCCTCCTGAATTTTTAAGTATTTTTGGTCAAGTTATAGTGATAGAATGGTAGAGTTAGAGAAAAGACAAGCAGTCTGGGTAAAAGTTCTTTAAGGTATGCATATCCAGGTGTGACACAATACATTTTTCTTTCTGAGGTAATGGAGAAAATGACAACAATTTTATTCATAAAAAACTCCAAGTAAATTATATTTGATGTTAAACTGATGGTTAAAAGACACCCCCTACCAAATCTGATCAGCACAGGGGCACAGAATACAGTTAGTTGAATATACTCAGTCTTGGCCTTCAAATTAGAACTGACAAGAAAATATAAATATAAACTGAAAGAAAAGATAACAAAATAATATGTAAATGAAGTGTTATTGGGCACTATTTGATGGTCAAGATAATGTATCTGTAATGGATGAACAATGCTACAAGAGTGGGTAAACATACCATAGGTTGATTGATGCTGAAGAATTTGCCTGCAGCAAATTGACCCACTGATTCTTAAGTAATGTCCAACATAGTATAAATTACTCATGATTAAAAGATGGTTGTCTTTACTGACCAGTGGGAATACCCACTGCATTTAACAGGAGATATATATTTTTATTTTTGCCATAAAAATTCTGAAATTATACTGGGGAATAGGTTAGGGAACAGATGACCTAGTATTTTTTTAGCTGGTTTCTTGAGAAAGACACAATGGAGTCATAGTAATCAAACCTCTATGAGTTAGAACATTTTTTTTTCATTTCTTTTCAGTGGATAAGCAAATAAAGTCATTTTCAGTGGATAAGCAAGTAAAGTCATCATCCTGTTTTATTCATGTGTGAAAGATCATATAGTAATATCTCATGAGCAAATTATTATAACAAAAATTATTACTATTATGATTAGGTGTAGCCTGGAAAATTGTCCTACACAGTTTTCTACCAGTTTTTATTCAATTGTTGAAAGAAAATTTGCTTTACATTTTCAAAGGAGGGTAGACTTTTGAAGAAACTTTATAGGAGGAATGGTTTGACCCTGCACTTAATTATTTATGAAAGTAGACAAAAGCTATGTGCAAATATCTTGTCTTTCATTGTCGAGCTATTTCTCCAGCAGTTTGCAGTCTTCTTGTCTTGTCACAGGAAGCCAACATGAGGGCCTTTTCCCATTGAACTTTTTGAATAGCAAGGCTATTTAATCCTATCATGATAAAATATTGGAAAATTTCATCTTCTCCCAGAGAAATTGTCCACCCAATTTATCTGCTCCCAGATTTGTTAGAGAATTTCAAAAGGTCATTTATGATCAGCTCTTCCACTGAACCAATACCTAAATCTTGATCTTATTGTATTTAAATAGAAGTGAATTCTATAATTAATTATTGTCCATTTCATAATCCATTATCCATTTTGTATATCTATCATTTAGAACCAGTGTTCCCAAGAGTGTTACCAACTGACTTTATACATAAACATCTATTAACTGGTATTATTATGCATAAGAAAATGATAACACATAGGTTTAATTAGTATTCTAGAAACTTTATGTTACTGTCTTAAAGGAAAAAGAAACAGAAAAACGAATAGCATCAATGAAATAATCTGGGACATTTTGACAAGTTCCTGTTCTGTTAACTAAAATAGAGAGATACAATATCTATCTGAGACTGTCAGGAGAAAAATGATAGATATAGATAGAAATCAAGCAGCAAGTCAGTGTTGAATAAGTGGTTCTTGTTTTCATTACTGAATGAATAAGAGTAGTATATTCAGAAAGTCCTACAAATCTTAAATCAAGTTTTTGAACTTGGTAGAAAGTTATTTTACTAGAGTTCCAATTGTCCTAAGCCAGCGTAACTTGTGATGTCACAAGTTGCTATATAGCAACATCTAGAGACCCTGTGTTAGAACAATGATCAATTTGTTGTTTTTAGGATTTAGTAAATTCTAAAAATTTGTCTCTCATTTTTTTAAAAATTGCATAGCAGTCAAGATCCTCCATCTTATCTCAGCATTATGAGTTGATAAATTATAATAGATCTGTCAATTTTGCAAGATCAATTTATTTAGTGTTCCTATCCAAGCACTTTTCATAATGTACACATAAAAAGTCTACACACCCCTGTTAAAATGCCAGGTTTTTAAAATGTAAAAAAATCAGGCCAAGTTCAATCACTTCAGAATTATTTCCATGTTTAATATAACATATAAGCTGTACAATCAGTTGAAAAACTGAAATATTTTAGGAGAAAAAAATAGCAATAAAAACATGCAATAATGTGGTTGCATACAGATGCACACCTTTAAACTAATACTTTGTTGAAACACCTTTTGATTTTATGACAGCATTCAGTCTTTAGGGATGGGAGCCTATCAGCATGGCACAATCTTGCCTTGGGAATCTTTGCCCGTTCATCCTTGTAAAAGTGCTCCAAATCTGTCAGATTGCGGGGGCATCTCCTGTGCACAGCCCTCTTCAGGTCAATCCACAGATTTTTTCAATTGGAATAAAGTTTAGGCTCTGGCTGGGCCATTCCAAAAGTTTGATCTTTTTCTGGTGAAATCATTCTTCTGTTGATTTGGAGGTATGCTTTGGGTCATTGTCATGTTGAAAGGTGAAATTCCTTTTTATCTTCAGCATTTCAGAAGAAGCCTGAACATTTTGTGCCAGAGTTGACTAATATTTGGAGCTGTTCATAATTCCCTCCACCTCGACTAAAGTTCCAGTTTCAGCTGAAGAAAAGTAGTCCCAAAGCATAATGCTGCCATCACCAAGCTTCACTTTGGGTATGGTGTACTTTTGGTGATGCACAGTGCTGTCTCATCAGACCATAACACACCTTCCATCCTTCCAAGCAGTGGTGGGTTCCTACCGGTGTGGTCTTGCCTGTTTGTCGCCACAGAGCCGAAGAAGCTGTTGGCGTTCACGGCGCGGGGCTTCCCCCGCCCACTTTCCCCGCCCGCCGGGACGCCGCCATTTTGTTCTTTTGCCCTCTGCGCAAGCAGAACACTTTGCGCAAGCACAGAGGGCAAAAGAACGCAAACGGCGGCGTCCCGGCGGGCAGGAGAAGCCCCGCGCCGCGAACGCCAACAGCTTCTTTGGCTCTGCGGCGACGAACAGGCAAGACTGCACCAGTAGGAACCCACCACTGCTTCCGAGGTAGGTAAAATGAGGACCCAGATTGTTGGGGGCAATATAAATATACATTGCTTACTGGTGTAAACCGCTTAGAGAGTGCTTGCACTGTGAGGCGGTATATAAATCTCACAAAATAAATAAATAAATTTTCCCATATGCTTTTGTCAAACCCGATGTAGGCTTTTGCAAAATGTAGCCAGGCTTGGATGTTTTTCTTTGTAAGAAAAGGCTTCTGTCTTGTCACTCTACTCAACTGCCCAGACATATGAAGAAGAAGGGAGATTGTTGACATACAGTATGTAGTTCACAAACAGTACTTTCCAGAAATTCCAACAATTCCTTTAATGTTGTCAAATGCCTCTTAGCAACCTCTTGGACCAATTTCCATCCTGTTTTTTCATCACTTTTGGTAGAACATCCAATTCTTGGTAATGTCACTGTTGTGCCATATTTTCTCCACTTGTTCACTGTATTTCATGGTATATCTAATGTATTGGAATTATCTTTTGGTATCCTTCTACTGACTGATATCTTCCAACAATAAAATTGTTTTGTAAGCTCTTTGCAGACCATGGTTTTTGCTGTAAGAAGCAATTGAGTAAATGTCAGAAAAATCCTACTAGAATATGTGGCCTTGATTAGAGTCACTTTAATTGATGGCAGATGTGTACTGACTACTATGTAACATCAGCTGGAATGTGATTGGTTACTTCTGAAAATGACACTTCCCTACTTATAAGAGTGTGTGAACTCTAAAAGATTTCAGTTTGCTTTTCAATTAAATTGTACAGCTAATATGTTATAATAAAGGTGGAAAGAATTCTGAAGTGATTTAACTTGGTCTGATTTGGTTTACATCTGAAAAACCTGTCATTTTAACAGAGATATGTAGACTTTCTATATCCACTATAGCAGTGGTTCCCAACCTGTGGTACGTGTACCACTAGTGGTACGCGAGGGCCTTCCAGCTGGTACGCGAACACTTTCGGGGTCATGAACGATTTTTAGTTAGTTGTTTTTTACTTCACAAAAATGTTTACTGCCTAACACAAGGTAATCTGGCAATGATTTGCAACTGTTGCCACACGCCACCCACCTGGTCCCAGTGGCCCGAGAATCCAGTTTTCTCAGCCTTCATGACCATCAAGTCGAAGAGCCGGAACCGTCTTGCTGCGCCCGGGCATGATTTCCGATGTGCTGTGAGCAAAGTCATGCCCCGCATTGACCAGCTGGTGGAGAAGAAGCAGATACAGCCCTCGCATTGAGTTGTTGTTTTCGTAGTTGGTTTGCGTGTTCTACTTGTACAATTATGGAAATAAAGTGATATCTGATCGAATTTAGTTTCTCTGGAACCAGGTGGTATGCGGCGACTGTACGGGACCTCCAAGTGGTACTCGATCACAAAAAGGTTGGGAACCACTGCACTATAGGTACAACTAAGCTAGAAATATGGAATCTAAAATTGCACCCTCTCACACATGACTTATCCCATTTATAAAAGGTGTTTATGGAAACCAAAACCTTATTTGCATAAACTGCCTGCTAATGTAAATGAAATACATAGTTGCTACCTCACTAGACTGCAATAACAAATGGACTGAAAATATATTGCGTTTCAACTAGTTGATAGGGAGGGGGGGGAAATCTTAAATTTCCATTTAGCTATGAATGATGTGTTAAGTAGATATAGATTCCAAACCAATGAACAAACTAAGTATTTAGCGCACATTTGTCAAAAATGCAACTGATTGCTAGAAAAATATGGAAAGCGTGGGTGGAAAATAATCAAAGCCACACCTGTTCCACTCAATGAAAATGAATACTTATTCTGCTGAAGCAATGTATTTTGGATTAAGTCTTCTTTACTACCTTAGTTTTCTAAGTTTGTCTGTGATCACACAATTGCAAAATCCTTGGATGTGTTGAGCACAAAATAACATTTAATTTAAAATGACTCAGCACACACAATTGCTCTTAAAAAAGAAATGTGACAGACGTTCTTGGTTCAGTATCTGTCAAGCTGTGTATCAACTATGGAGTCCTAAATGTTATATTATTGGCTCAGGACCAAAGTACATAGAACATCTCTGATAGGCTTTTCCAGGTTTACATTTTGGTTTTGTTTTTAATATTGATTTTTTTTAGTAATGGAGAAAATATTGGGTTTTTTCCTCTATTCTATTTTTCTAATTAAAATCAGACTTTCTCATCTGTTCCTCCTTCCCCTGGCTGTGACACTTCATAGATAAAGCAGCTTGCAAAGACTATCCTTGATCAGAAAACATTCCAAAAATGCTAGCAATCTCACTTAGGCCTCATTCTGTAAAGGAAAAGGAAAAAGAAAACAAATTAACCAAATATATATTTTCCCTCTCCTTCTGTTTTATGCTGCCCGTAATGTAATTTCTGTCATTTATTATACACACATTATAATAAGGCATTCTCTCCTGGTACCTATAGGAACTAAACTGAACATAGAGAAATCTGAATTGGTGCAGAAACATAAAATCATGAAAAATGATATGGATAGAATTGGAAGAACCACTTCCACACAGCAATACCTCTATCCCTGCTGATCTTGGAATGCTCAAAACAGACAGAAAACAAACCACCTAGTGCTATTGCCAGTTAACTAATGAGAGAGTGCACAATTTGTCATTGCTCAATACTCACTGTTTCTACATTGGAAGTAGAATGGATGAGCAAAATGGCTGTGCATACATCAACATGCAGAATCAGCTGGAGTAGTTTATGAACCAGCTGCTGCACAAATCCAGAACAATTCAAGATTATTGGTAATATATTCAAGGTGCATTGTACATGCTCCCACACATTTAAAAAAAACCTTTCAGAAGATTTGCACAAGCTTACAAAATGGTGGCTACCGATTTGGTCCATGTCTTGTTTTCTAGAATAGTAAGAGACATATAGCTTTTGTTATTGTTTTTGTTTTTAATGAAAACTGGGGATTGTGACTCATTCAGAAAGGTTAAATCCCTACTTCTGTTCCTTCTGGATGCCCATGAAAAATGGTAAACATTTACCCATTGAGATCCAAACAGCCCATGGAAAACAAGAAAGAAAACATCTACAGTATCATACATGGGGGAGTGCATGTTTGGTCACATGTTACTTATTCCTTTACCAAAACTATATTTCACAGAACATAAATGTCCACCTTAATACTGTATTAGGAAAAATGTTAGCGTTCATGAAGCTCAAAATGAATTATAGCCCCCCAAAAATGAGAATTCTTAATGCACTGCTATAAACAAAATAGTTTTTATGTAGGTAACTGCTTACAAAGCAATGACCTTACTGTGTTAATTATAAAAACGCACTTTTTGAAGTTCAAGCTTCAAATAATACTTATGTAGTCAGCAAATCTCTGTGAGTTAGCTATTTTACTTTAAGTCAGTATTAGAGTTACACTTCTTAGATTTTTCTTCTTGTCTGAATCAATATCTGTAAATAATAAATGAGATGCCAACATATACAATATTTTTGTAAGGATTTTTATGGTCTTTTTACATGTAAGCTGCTCAGAGTCAGAGAGATTGGCCTCATATAAATTTAGTCAGTCAATCAATCAACAAACAGGTTGAATTAAGCACCAACCAGGAATGAGTTAACTCTGCAATTGGTCATTGATTCAATAATGCAGGCAAGTGCCACAGAACAGAACATCTTTAACAAACTATAATAGAAAATTAATAGTGTTCAAATCATAATCGCTTAGGTGAGAATATACCTCTGAAGTGAAATATATCAAAAACCTTAAAAATAAAGAATAAAAGAAAGTCAGAGTATTAAGCTATAATAATGATATTTATATTTATATAATATAAATTTATTTTGGTTTCTAAAAATTCAGACAATAAAGGTAACATTTACATTATCAAAGATATTTCTGAAAGAACTTTTTCAGTAAGCCACATTGCAGTAAGATCTACATCACATTATATGTCAACATATTGCAAGCAATAACATAACAACACTGAAACAAGATCACTTTCTTCCAGTGATTTAACTTTAATATGGGAGGGTCCTATTAGACTTATGGTAATAACACCAGGTAAATTCTAACTTCTTTTTATATCTATGTGTGAAGGAAACATGCATTCAGCATTGCTTCTTTTTGAGTTAATGGTACAGGAGTTACAGAAGAAGACATTTATCTGTAAATACATAATAATTATTTACCCTGCTGTAAACTACTAGACATGTTGTATTTCTTAATTTTTATACCTGGAAACCTAAACATAGTGGAGAATAACATCCACTACACATAGCAAAATTTATTTCTAAATAAACATGTATAGATTTTTGCCGTACCATCAGAGATTAGACAGAAAATATTCCTTTCTAACCATCTCTGTCCTAGTGGAGTTTCTCTATCAGTATACTTGTGACTACTGTTAGCAAACAATAATCTGACCTCATCTGCTCAAGCAGAGTACCTGAATGGTGATGTGAAAAATAAATCAAAGATAAATTACTTATTTATATTTACATTCCTTTCTATGCTGTGTGAGCCAGTGGCACACGTAACTAATAAGCATCCTTAGAGACAAGTACTGCAAGCACACAAATGTAAAGAAATAAAATGTCAGAAAACTTCTGATCAGCATAGCCCCAAAGTCTACCTATCAATTATTCATTTATCCCATTTTTATATGAGCCAAAGAACCTTTTGGACAGACAAGGGCCCAGGAAAAAAAATCACAAATTGAATAGCATTTGAAGGAAAACAGGAAAGAATCAGCAGAACAGCTAAGCCTTACAAAGTATGGTACCTCCATTGCATTATACATACAGAGGCAAATTAAGTCTTCTCATGAAATCAATTGTTTTAAGCTCTCTAACAGTCTACAAACAATTAATAGAAATCCCATCTTTTATTTACAATAAGAAACTGCCTTCGTTAGCAACTTCAAAATGCTACATATAATATGTGTGACACTCGATGTTGAATGCCAGAATGTAAATAGGGCTTAATCTTTTTTTAAAAAGAAAAGAAAATATGGTTACTGCAACCTCAGACTTACCTCCCAATCAGCAAGAATCCCATATGAAGGGAGGGAGAGAAAGAGAGTGAGGGGAGGAGAGAGACTTATTACATTCCTCAAAGTCTTCTTGTCTTAAGCAATATCCAGGAAAGTCCTCACTCAGCTAAGCACCAGATGCAAAAATAAAAGAAAAATGCAAAGAATTAAATCCTCTATTATTCTTGTGTTTTTCTTCTGATTGTTTCTCACAGCAACTTGTGCCATACACAAAATGGCACCTCTCCTTCAATGCAGAGAAGTCTGGGTTTATATACCAAGCATGTGTATCTGAGAAAAAACACAAAACACTAGTTCCTTATCATGTGCTTGTTAGCTTGTCCAATCTATGGCAATCACTTTGGTCCCAGGGGTTGAAAGATACAAGATGCAGGGGAAAAAAGGGGAAGCAAAAGCTGAAGAAGGATCAATACTGCACTGTGAAACAAGAAGTGTGGGCTATTTACTTTTCATTGATCTGATGATGCAGGAGAAACACCTCAGACTGGTATTAAATTGAGGGAATACATCTTCTGGGGGAATGGGGGGGGGTGTTTCACCTCACAATCAAGTGCGCCAAATAGAAATTAGAACAAACGAAAACTAATCACAGGCATACAATAAAACTATTAATCTACATTACAAAACCTCACAGAAACATAATTAAATATCAGGTTCACAAAAAAGCTAATATTGCCAGTTTTATTGACTTCAGTTGCATTTGGACCTAACATGAGGGGAAATTTTGTGAAGTACTGACAGGAATGTACAGAAAATCAAGCATTCAAGCCAATCTAGGATTAAAATAGCTCAGCAGCAGAATAAGTGCTTTGAAAATAATTAGATTTTACCTTACAATTTAGTCTTGTGAAGATTTCAAATATACCTTTTCACAGAGACGTCTTCAACTATTGCAGATGACACCAAGCTGGCGGGAGTAGCAAACACCCCAGAGGACAGACTCAAAATCCAGAGGACAGACTCAAACACTGGGCCCAAACCAATAAAATGAAATTTAACACAGAGAAAAGTAAAATTCTGTACCTAGGCAAGAAGAATCAAAAATGCACATACAAACTGGGCAAAACCACACTCAATAGCAGCAATTGCGAAAGGGATCTCGGAGTCCTGGTAGACAGCCAACTAAATATGAGCCAGCAGTGTGCAGCAGCAGCCAAAAAGGCCAACACAGTCCTGAGCTGCATAAATAGAGGGATACAATCAAGGACCAGAGAGGTACTAGTACCACTCTATAAAGCCTTGGTCAGACCACACCTAGAGTACTGCATCCAGTTTTGGTCACCACACTACAAAAAAGACATTGAAACTCTAGAGAAAGTGCAGAAGAGAGCAACCAGGATGATAAAGGGTCTGGAAAATAAAACATACGAAGAGCGGTTGCAGGAACTGAGCTTGGCCAGTCTAGCGAAGAGAAGGACCAAGGGTGACATGATAGCAATGTTTCAATACTTGAGGGGATGCCACAGAGAGGAGGGGGTCAGGCTGTTCTCTATCGCACCAGAAAGCCAAACAAGGAATAATGGATGGAAGCTGACCAAGGAGAGACTCAACCTGGAAGTGAGGAGAAACTTTCTGACAGTGAGAGCGATCAACCAGTGGAACAGCTTGCCAGCAGAGGTTGTGAGAGCCCCAACACTTGCGACCTTCAAGGAGAGACTGGACTGCCATCTGTCTCAAATGGTGTAGGAACTCCTGCTTGAGCAGGGGGTTGGACTAGATGACCTGCAAGGTCCCTTCCAACTCTAATAATAAATCTAAAATCTAAATCTATTGTTACTTAGTAGATGAGTTATTTACTAGGGGTCATGTAGCATATTACTTTAAGGCATCAGTCTGTATTTTTTTTAACAGACTACAAATAAATTAGCATTATTTCAAGTCTCTTTTAGAGCAAAGAAGTAGCAATAAAAACTACAACATCTTCCTCTTTCATTGAATGGATACACACCATAATGGAAGCTAGAGTCAGTAATATTTAGAAAAGTAATCCTTTATATATCTTATTCTCTAATGCACATGTTGCTTTTTGAGATAGTTTTGTTCTTAACTTTTGAGAATCAGATCATAATGACATATTTATATTTCTAATTATTTATTCAATACATAATTTCTTTGAACTGTTTATTTTATGAAATGAAGTAACTACACCAAAGAAATCATATGTTTTTCTATGTTTGAAGACGGAATAGATAGTGCTGGATAACCTTGACTGGTTGTACTGTATAAAAGGAAAAAAATAAAGATTGTTTTCTTCAATCCTGCAGACCAATCTGCACCTGTCAACAGTCAATCATCTTGTACAACTATTTAAAGTATGAGATAAAAAATTTTTTTACCATAAGTCTTTTAAAAAGGAGGGGGGAAATGACAATTTGAGCCTAGTCATTTCTGCCTCAGATAAGAATTTGGATTGATTTGTTGTGTGATTTGTTTGTTCATCTGGCTACCCATGAAATTCTCAGGAGTCTTCCAGAACTCCAAAGTTCAAAACTCATCTTATCTTTGTAGATATAGGCACATTGTGGCATCTTTTCCAAGATTTCACATGCTAGTTTATGGCATATTTGTTGCCTGATGGTTCCTTTATTGTTGATAGTTGATCTTAAAAGGCAAGAAAAAAACCCCTCATCACTTCAGTATCATTGTCAGTTCATTCATTGCCATTGAGAAAATAACTGGTTGCTGTATTTATTGTCATTAATCTGGTCTTCCTTATACTTAATTGTTAACCCATTTTTTTCACTGTACCATTTTAATACTTCAATATCATTTGCATGTTTAACTATCAGTAGTATCAGGATGATGATGATGATGATGATGATGATGATGATGATGATGATGATGATGATGATGATGATGATGATGATATGGTGGTGGTGGAGGAGGAGTTGTTCAATCAAGTCTGACTTTTGGAATTTCTGTGGGCCAGGTCTCTCCACATCTTCTGGTCTTGCTCTATTTCTTTGAGTTTTTCTATGATATGGTTGGTGTCAGCTTTGATATTGTCCAGCCACTATGTTCTTTGACAGCCTGGTTTCCTTTTACTGCTGACTCTTCCAAATGTAATTGCTTTATCCAGTGAATTCCCCTGCATGACATGGCCAAAGTAAGTGAGATGCAGTTTCATGATTTTGCCTTCTAAGTGATATGCCCAGTGTTATGTGCTCCAGTACTTGCTTGTTAGTCACCTTTGCTGTCCAAGGAATGCTCAGGAGTCTTCTCCAGCACCGCAACTCAAATGAATAGATTTTCTTCCTGTTTTGCTTTTTTAAGGTCCAACTTGCACAATCATAGGTAGCTATGGGGAACATAACAGAGTGAACTAACCTACATTTGGTTAGACCAGGGGTCAGCAACCCGTGGCTCTGAAGCCGCATGTGGCTCTTTCATTCCTCTGCTGCGGTTCCGTTGCTCAAAATGTGCATCACAACTGCCAATGTGTGACACCTGTTGGCATGCAATTTTTTGACCTTTTTGACCCCTTGTAGGTCAACCATGGATAAATCCAAGACAAGAAAAGTTTCAGAAGAAAAAGAGAATGTTTAATTCAACTAAATATGCTAGTTTTGTGGCCGCTCAGGAAATATTCAGGCACAGGAAGGGTTGTGTGGCTCCCAGTGTTTTCTTTTCTGTGGGAAACGGGTCCAAATGGCTCTTTGAGTGTTTAAGGTTGCCGACCCCAGGGTTAGACTGATGTCCTTGCTTTTTCATATTCAGCTCATGTTCATCATTGCTGTGTGACCCATGCAATCTGTCATTTTATTTCTGTGCTACATTCACTGCTTTGAGCTATCTACATTCCAATAAATGTAAACACATTCTCCATAGTGGGTGGCGCTAGCCTCCAAGATTGGGATGACCTCATCCATCAGCCAATCAGGACTGAGTCTGACCTCATATAAAAGCTGTCTCTGTGCCATAATCCCCCTCTTTCGACTCAGTCCTAGGCCTAGGATTGTTTCTCCCCATCTTCACAGTTTTTCAACCTTCTACTGTCAGACTCTACTCGAGATCTACTATCAACTGATTTATTACATGTGAGTGATTTTCCCACCTGCCCTATCCATCGGGGGTGCTGGGAATCCCTAGGCAGGCTTCGGCCTAGCCACGGCCTACTGCCACTCTTGTGGCTGGCTGGCCTCCTCACATTGCGGCCTGGCATTCCGGACTTCAACATCTGTCACAGAAGCCAGGCGCTTGAGTGACCAGCAGCCAGGGTGGTTTTTTAGCCACTTCCGCAGGAGAGAGACCCTTTTTATTGCCTTCACCGCAGAAGCCTAGCGCTTGGGCGGCCTGGTCTCCTCTCCGTGTCTCTCCCTTATTGGGGTGGGTCTACAGGCCTCTGTCTAACCCCTGGGAGTGCGCACCAGTGAGGGCGAGTGCTGGCGGTCCACTTCGGCGGCACATCGGCCTGCGCGACCGCCCCTCCTCACTGGGCTCAGTCGGGCACCGGCCGGCTCTTCGCCGTCATTTGAGGGTTTTCGGCTTCCCTCGTGGCCTAATTAGGCCTCTCCGAGTGAAGGGCGGCCTCCTCGGCAGCGGCGTCGGCTGTGAGGCTGTTCTCTCCTTGCTACATTTTCCCGCCTGGAGGAGCGTCTCTCCCGCCCCTCAGCTGTTCCTGACAGCCCAGACGCGCAGGCGCATTGCCGGAGGCCTCCTTCTCGCCAGATCTGACCGACAACAGAGGCGGAGCTCCTCGGGACTCGGCACAGCCGCAGTCGAGCAAATACGTCACAGGGGATCTCCCTGTGATGTGGACTTACCCAGCTGGGCCGCGGCTCTTTATCGCTGAGGCGATCTGCCGCGTGAAGTTCCGGGCGCCGGAGCAGCACCAGCGGAGCCCGATAGCGGCGTTTCTTCAGCCCCCAAGGCTCCGAGCGGCACCGTGGTCAACGGGCGAGAGGCCAGGCACCACCACCTACCAGGGCAGAGCCTCGGGCCGTAAAAGCGCCCCTTCCTTCGCCCAGCCGCTCAGCACATCATCGCGATGTCGGAAAAGGCTGCCGCGGGCAGGAATAAGCCCCGGCAGGCCAAGGGACAGGAGGGTGGGGCCAGCAAAGCACCCCCACCCCCAGGGAGCCATCGGGACCGCTCTCCCCTGAGGCAGGCCCCTGACAAGGCCAAGGCCTCATCCTCCAAGGGCAGCCATTCGAGCAGGGACAAGGCCCCCAAGGACCCAGACCGCTCCACACTGCCCCCGGTGGCCACAACCTCCCGTGCGCACCATGAGCCCTCTGGCACTTCGGTCCAGAGGGACCGGCGCTCTTCAGGTACTCTGTCCCTCGATAATCCTGATCTGTGCCTGGGGGAGGATGACATCTGGGAAGACCCCAGACCCGGAGACAGCCACGCTGACGCCCATCCAACGACCCAGGCGCAGTCACAACTCTACAGCCCGGAGGTACAGGCACTAATTCAGGCCGCTATTGCTCAGGGAATTGAGGCCGGTATGCGGCATGTCGCCACTACTGTGCCCACCCCACCTCCAATAGCCCAGCAGCCGCAGCCCCGCCCACCGGCCTCGCCCGCGGCTGACCCTCCTCCGCTTGCTGCCGACGCCGACCAAGGGTCCCCCTTGTCGCTTCACGGACAGGATGACCAGGTACAGGCCCTAGAACTGTCCGAGGACGAGGACCTGGCCCCAGAGGCTCCAGCGGTCACGGGTTTGTTCAACCCCGCCTTGTTTAAATCCCTCCTCCACAAGGCCAGGGCCACCGCGAAATTCTCCGCTAAGGAGCAGACACCGGTCGGGGACGAGCCTGAGGACCCTCTCTTCGAAGAGACTACATCTCAGGTAGAAGTGGTACCGGCTCCCAAGCTGTTCGTGGACTCGGTCCTCAAACAGTGGGCCTCCCCAACGGTCGGAGTCGCCCCATCCGCTGCAGACAAGCGGTTTTTCAACGTCTCGACGGCGCTGGCACAACACCTGCCAGTCCCCCCGGTTGAACCAGCAATCAAGGCGTTGTACTCTCCAGCTCAGATGCCGGGTGACTCTGAGGAGCTGCTGCGCCCCGAGGACAGGCGCCCCGAACAGGCGCTCCAGAAGACCCACCAGGCCGCTGCCTGGGCGGTCAAGGCCTCAGCTACGGCGTCCTTTTTTTGCCGGACTTCTATTCGCTGGTTGAAGGCCCTGCAGGAGCACCTGCCGCCATCCGACGTCCGGGCGAGGCAGGACATCAACAAGCTGATTGCGGCCTCGCAGTTCACCTCGGACGCAACGCTCCAGGCCACCCGATTTGCTGCCAGGGCCATGGGAACTTCGGTGGTGGCGCGCAGGATGCACTGGCTGAGGAGCTGGCCCGCGGACTGCCGCCACAAGTGGCGGCTTGCTGGAGCTCCAGTGGCTAACAAGTCACTCTTCGGTGAGGCCCTCGATCCCTACCTAGTCGAGACTAAGGACAAGCGCAAGGTCTTGCCAAACTCCACAAGGAAGGCACAGGCCAAGCCTCAGACCCCTGCCCCGGCGTTCCCCAGACGCCAATACAGGGCGCCTTCCTATAATCAAAACAGGTCGCGGAACTCGCCCCGTCAGACTCAGGGCCAGGATAGGGCCAATTCCAACCAACAACCCAAGCGCCCTTTTCGGAAGGCAGGTGGTCGCCCCTACCGCCGCTACAAGTAGAGGACTCAGCTTCTCCCATTGGGGGTCGCCTGCGTTTTTTCGCTAGGCGGTGGGAGGAGATTACTACGGACGCTTGGGTTCGCGAGACCCTGTCACTCGGACTCGCTTTAGATCTCCTCTCCACCCCCCCTGACTCCTTCATGAGGTGCTCCCAGTCCTCCAACCCGCTGAAGCAGGCCCAGATGCTCGAGGCCATCCAGCATCTGCTGGAGATTCAGGCCATTCAGCGGGTCCCGGAGGACCAGCGGGGGCAAGGATTCTATTCCAATTTGTTCCTCGTGGAGAAATCGTCGGGTGGGTGGAGAGCGGTCTTGGATCTCAAGCGCTTCAATAAGTTCTTGGTGTACAAGAAATTTAAGATGCATACTTTACAGTCCATATTGGACGGCATTCGCAAGGGCGACTTTATGTGCTCCATCGACCTCACGGAGGCGTATTTGCACATTCCGATTCGGCCTTCCCACCAGAAATTCTTGCGGTTCTCCTATAACAACGAACACTTTCAGTATTCGGCCCTACCATTCGGCCTCTCCTCGGCACCCAGGGTCTTTACCAAGATCCTAGCGGCTCTTGCAGCTCACTTGAGGGCGGTGCCGATTCGAATACAGTGTTACCTCGACGACATTTTAATTCAGTCGTCCTCCCTGGCCCGGGCGGAACTGGACCTGCAGACCACCATGGACGCCCTGCAATACCATGGCTTCTCCCTCAACCTGGAGAAGAGCCACTTGACTCCCTCCACTCGCATCACTCACTTGGGGGCCATTGTGGACTCTCTGGAGTGCAGGGTGTATCTGTCGGAAGAAAGACAACTTAGTCTTTCTTCTCTGACCCAACAGGTTCTTGGACAGGGTCGGGTCCCACTGAACCTCCTGTCCTCCCTGTTGGGAAAGATGATATCTGCTATACATATAACACCTTGGGCACAACTGCACTCCAGAGACCTACAATGGTTTCTTTTGCCATTTCAGCGGGCGAACAGGTCCAACTCATCGGCCAAGGTCCAGCTCCTGACGGCAGTCCGGCGGTCCCTGCATTGGTGGCGGTCCCCGGCGATCAGCAAGGGTTCCAGCTTCCTCGAGCCTCGACGGGTGATGGTGACATCGGATGCCAGCCTCTACGGGTGGGGCGCCCACACATCGTCCCACATGGCACAGGGCACCTGGACCGCAGCGGAGTCAACGGCCAGCATCAACCTCCTGGAGCTACGAGCGGCGTCCCTGGGCCTCCGGCAATTCCAGCACCTCCTGTCTGGGCAACACGTCCTCCTGTTGACAGACAACGTGACCACCAAAGCCCATGTCAACAGGCAAGGTGGGACAGTTTCGCGCCGCCTGCTCTCCGAGGCCAAGGAATTGGGCCTCTGGGCGGAACGACACCTCCTCTCGCTCAGGGCGGAGCACATCTCGGGGGTGTCGAACCGCACAGCGGACTGGCTCAGCCGCCACGACGTCGACACGGCAGAGTGGGCCCTGCACCCGGACATTTTTCGGGAGCTGACTGCCCGGTTGGGCAACCCGGTGGTCGACCTTTTTGCGACCCCGCTGAATGCCAAGCTCCCACGCTTCATTACGAGGTATCGGACACCCGGTGCGATGGACACGGACGCCCTCCGTTGCCCGTGGCCCAGGGGTCTCCTATACGCTTTTCCGCCCCTTCCGCTCATTCCTCGAGTTATCAGGAAAATGCTGGACGAGCAGGCGGAACTGATACTATTGGCCCCTCATTGGCCACGACGAGCATGGTTCGCGGACCTCAAGTCGCTCTCGACCGGCCCATCCTGGCGGATCCCGCAGACCGCATCGTCGCTCTCCCAGGGGTCAGTTCAGCACCCGGATCCGCAGTGGCTCCAACTGACCGCCTGGCGCTTGAGCGGCACACCCTGACTCTGCGTGGCGTCCCCGAGAGCATCATCTGTACTCTCCTCTCCTCCCGCCGAGCCTCCACCATCCGCATCTACAACTCCACCTGGCGGACGTTTCACGATTGGTGTGTCGGCGCCGGCTTTAACCCGATCGACCTTTCGGTCATACAGGTCCTCCAATTTCTGCAAGCGGGCCTCAATAAGGGTCTCTCCCCCAGCACCTTGCGGCGACAGGTGGCAGCGCTCTCAACGGTCCTTTCCTGCCACTCTTCTGCGCCCTTATCAACGCATCCTTTGGTCGTTCGCTTCTTGAAGGCGGCGGTCAATATCTCGCCTCCAGTGGTACATCGGTACCCCACCTGGGACCTACAGAAGGTTCTTCTGGCACTGACCGAGGCCCCCTACGAGCCCCTCCGGACAGTTTCACTGCAGCACCTTACACATAAGGTTGCCTTTTTGGTAGCGATCACTTCAGCCCGGAGAATATCCGAGCTGGCAGCCCTATCCGTCCGGGACGATCTCTGTATTTTTCATCCGGACCGGGTGGTGCTTCGCCTTGACCCCACATTCCTACCCAAGATCAATACATACTTCCACAGGGCGCAGGAAGTGGTCCTTCCTTCCTTCTGCTCCCCACCTACTACGCCGACGGAGCGCAAATGGCACGCGGTCGATGTCCGGCGGTCGATAAAAATCTACAATGTCCGCACGACTGCATTCCGCCGCTCAGAGTCCTTGTTCGTGGGATTCCGCGCCTCGTCCATGGGTCGCAAGGCCTCAGCGGCGATGGTCGGTCGCTGGATACGCGCAGTCATCGCGGACGTTTACCAACAACAGGACCTGCCTCGTCCTCCGCGTCTGACGGCGCACTCGACGCGCAGCGCCGCCACCACGGCAGCTTGGACTACTAATGCCTCCTTGGAGGAACTATGTCGAGCGGCGACGTGGTCCTCTCCGTTGCCCTTTATTAGACATTATAAAGTAGACTCCTTTGCCTCGGCTGAGGCGGATTTTGGGCGCAGGGTCTTGCAGACCATAGGGTCGCCTGACGGGGTCTCTGACTATGGTGACAACCCTCCCTAGGGGACGATACGGCTTTGGTATGTCCCAATCTTGGAGGCTAGCGCCACCCACTATGGAGAAAGGGCGTTGTTTCTTACCTGAACGCCCATTCTCGTAGGGTGGCGCTAGCCTCCAAGTCCCTCCCTATTGGGTTTTGTACTTACTGAAGGTGTGCGTGGGGATAAACTATGGGTCTGACCTATTCCTTCGTCTCAAGAGGGGGATTATGGCACAGTGACAGCTTTTATATGAGGTCAGACTCAGTCCTGATTGGCTGATGGATGAGGTCATCCCAATCTTGGAGGCTAGCGCCACCCTACGAGAATGGGCGTTCAGGTAAGAAACAACGCCCTTTCTGTTTCTTCACCATCAATTACTATTTTGATGTTTCCCTTTCTTGAAGTGGTCATGAGCTTGGTCTTTTTGATGTTAAGGAAGATACCAAAATTCTCACTTTCTTATTACAGGTCCCCTTTGGTTTCTGAGAGGAGAGTGGTATCATTAGTATATTGAAGATTGTTGATGTTTCTTCTACCAATCTTTACCCCAATTTTTAATGCTTCAAGATCTAGCTTCCTCATGATCGTTTTGAAATATAGGTTGAATAAGAAAGGGACAGAATGCATCCTTGTCACACTCCTTTCTCTATCTTAAACCAATCAGTGTCTCCATATGGTGTTTACACAGTGGTTTCCTGATTTGTGTACAGCATTTGCACCAAGTTGACCAAAAGGACCCCCAGGTCTTATGGGGCTCTCCATAGCTTCTCATGATCAATACAATCAAAATCTTTTTTGCAGTCAATGAAGTACATGTAAATGATCTTTTGATATTCATGAGTTTTTTTCCAAGGAGTGGAAATTTACAATAAGGTTGCAAGTGCACCTTTGGAAGCTGGCTTGGACATCTGGTAATTCCCTTTCGATGGTTGGTGCTAGATTGCTTAGATTGCTATATAATTTTAATCAGAACCTTGCTGATGTGAGGAATGACAGCAATTGTGAGATAATTGGAGCAATCTTTAAAGTCACCCTTTTTCAGTAGTGGAATGAACTCTAAGTGTTTCTAAGTGTGGCCTCATGTTGGTTTCCCAGATTTCCTGGTACATGTCTCTACTGACTCTGCAGGGATAGTGTCAACATCTGGAGTCTTGTAGTTTGGCAGTTGGTTCATCATCCATATGATCTCTTCTTCAAGGATGGCCGATTCCAATTCTACTTCTGTTTCCTTATCCTGAGGCTGAGCCTCTCAGTATAGCACAAATTATTGATGATTTCTCCTCCAAATTTTAAAACCATATTTATCTTCTTCTAATCCAGGTTTCCTTAATAAATATTCATTGTATAAATTGAATAAATAAGAGAATATATAACATTTTTCACTCCTTTGATAACCTGAAGCCAGTCTGTTTCAACCTGTTCCATCTAGACTGTACCTTCCTGATATATATGTATATATATGCCTGGGGATATGTTCTGGAACAATCATTTTCTAAGCTCCCTTTATAGCTTGATATAAGTGACATGAAAGAAAGAATATAACAACTTTTTAAAATTATTATTAACAACTTTTATATAACAACTTATTATTAAGAGCCATGGTGGCACAGTGGTTAGAATGCAATATTGTAGGCTAATTCTTCCAACTGCCAGAGTGATTCTCACCAGCTCAAGATTGACTCCTTCTGAGGTCAGTAAAATGAGGACCTTGTTGTTGGGGGCAATATGCTGAGTCTGTAAACTGCTTAGAGAGGGCTATCAAGCACTGTGAAGCAGTATATAAGTCTAAGTGTTATTGCTATTACTGATTTTTACAATTATATGGAGTGCAATAATGTGTCTTGTTTATTGGTCCCTGTTACAGCCAGTTTGAGCATCTGGCATTTTCCTTTCCACATAGGGTTTTATGTTGCTAGCTCATGGAGTTAACGGTATTGTATGATAATTTGTATACTTTGTTAAGTCTCTTTTCTCTTATATTGATATAGAGACCGGGGGCCACTGTGTTGTTTTCCACATTTTCCCACATAATTTCTTGTGGGACCATAGTGACTCTTCTTTAGATATTCTATCAATTCCTGTAGTATTCTGACTTGGTAATGATCAACGTATAATCTAACTTCATGTTCTAAAAGTAGACATTCTTGTAAGCAGGGAATATCTTCTATGTTATCCTGGATATTGACAGTTCTCTGTACAGAATTTCAGCATATTCCTTTCATCTCTGTTTGACCTTCTCTGAATCAGTTACTATCTGCCTATTGGCATCCTTTAGCATGCCACTTTGAGCTTGACAATTCTTCTAAAGACTTTCCTTGATTTTCTGTATTTTTTTCCTATCTTTAAAGATGTTGCTGTAATACAGATTTTTGAGATATTTTAAGTGCCTTCCTGACATCTTTGTCTTCTTGACTTTGTCTTCTCTTCTTAGCAATTTCCACAATTTGTTGACATACCGTATTTTTCGGAGTATAAGACGCACCTTTTTACCCCCCAAAAGAGGGTGAAAACTTGGGTGCGTCTTATACACCGAATGCAGCCCCAGCCAGCCAGCCACTCCCACCCTTTGGCCTCTGTCTTCCAGCAATTTACCTGCTTGCAGGAAAGAGGGAAGAGCTCTGGAAAGAGCTTGCAGGAAAGAGGGAAGAGCAAGTCAGAAGCAGTTTCCTGATCTACAGCCGATTAGGTTTGCCACGTGGGAAAATGAAAGTGAAACTAACTACAATGAGGCAAATAGCTGGGAGAGACACAGCAGATTTTTATTTTTTGCTGAACTGGATGGAAGGGGGTAAGTGAATAACTATAAATGTCTGTAGAATGTTCAAATTATTAGACTTATTTTTTAAAGACTGCTTTATTATTGTTCTAGAGCCAGGGCTCTCCAACCTTGGCAACTTTAAGACTTGTGGACTTCAACTCCCAGAATTCAACAGCCAGCTTTGTTAGCTTTGCTGGCTGTGGAATTCTGGGAGTTGAAGTCCACAAGTCTTAAAGTTGCTAAGGTTGGAGATCCCTGTAAATCTACACAACTTAACAAAATAAAGAAGCTTTTTAAAATAAATGCTTGCTCTGAAGAGGCCCAGTGCTATTGTATCTTCTTTTAAATAATAGAGAATAATGTATACTTCCAGAAATTTTAATTAATTTTAACAGCTCTGTACAAGTATAGTATGAAATGTAACAGTGTCCTGTTTAGTATTAGAGTTTAATTATCTTGGAGTAGATCTATTTAAATAATTGGGAAGAGTTAGTATGACTACATTTAAGAAAACTTTCTGGCATAATGTACATTTCTCCAATTCTTTGCTATTTCTATGAGTCAGGCACACATGCACAGAAATACACAGCAAACAGTGTATATCATCTGTGCTGTTTGCCAAATTGCTTGGAGGCAGAGGCCTTTTTCCCTTGTTTTCCTCCCCCAAAACTAAGGTGCATCTTATACTTCGGTGCGTCTTATACTCCAAAAAATACGGTATTCAATTTGCTTTCTTCTGTTTTTTCATCTTTGGCAATCTCTAACATTAAAGTTATAATTTTGTGTACTCTGTGTGTGTGTGTTCATTCACTAAGAGACTGAAGGCAGAAAACTTGTATTAAGCTTGAGCCAGAATCAAACTAATGAAAGTCTGATTTGATCTGCTTTGGACTATTTGATGAAGTTCTGAAGCAGGCTAAAATTAATCTTGTGACTAATATATATACCAAACTATCTTAGATGTGATACATCTAAAATGATCCCCATTTAGTTGAATAAGCAAAAAAACAACAACCACAAGACAATGAATAAAGGTTAAATCTAAAGAAATGCCACAGAATCAAAACAACTTTAATTTCAAATTCAGAGTTAAATGTTGTTTATGGGATTGTAGATAATCTCATATGTAATTCAGAAGAATTTTATGACACCTATGGCATCATATTGTAACATTACACAAGTTTGACTTGATGTTATCTCATTGATGAATGAAGCAAAGTCATTTCCTGAATCAATAGACAGTCTAAATACTTAATACTATCTGATTATTATTGAATGAATCAATGCATCATTATCTGCAGCTACATAGAAGGTGATTCTGGAAAAGGAGTTAGTGTAAAGACAAAGTCTCATAGAATTCAGCAAGTCAGAGTCCTATGATAGCAATAGACTAGAATAGACTAGAATAGAATTTTATTGGCCAAGTGTGATTGGACACACAAGGAATTTGTCTTTGGTGCATATGCTCTCAGTGTATATAAAAGAAAAGATACTTTTGTCAAGAATCATAAGGTACAACACTTAATGATAGTCCGGGTACAAATAAGCAATCAAATCATATTAGGAACCAGTCAATATAAATCGTAAGGATACAAGCAATAAAGTTACAGTCATACAGTCATTTGTGGGAGGAGATGGGTGATGGGAAGGATGAGAAGATTAATAGTAGTGCAGACTTAGTAAATAGTTTGACAGTGTTGAGGGAATTATTTGTTTAGCAGAGTGATGGCGTCCTGGAAAAAACTGTCCTTGTGTCTAGTTGTTCTGGTGTGCTGTGCTCTATAGCATCGTTTTGAAGGTAGGAGTTGAAGCAGTTTGTGTTCAGGATGTGAGGGGTCTGTAAATATTTTCACAGCCCTCTTTTTGACTCGTGCAGTATACAGGTCCTCAATGAGAGGCAGGTTGGTAGCAATTGTTTTTTCTGCAGTTCTAATTATGTAATGATATCTAAAACTGTGGAATAGATATATGTGAAGTACCTACCGCTCTGAAATCAAAGATATTTAAGTGTGACCTTTCACAGCCCAGCTCTGCGTGTTCTATAGATCAGAATTCATGCGTGTAAAGATAATCATACTTGTGTAGATGATGATGATGATGATGATGATGATGATGATGATGATGATGATGATGATGCATTCTGTTTTTAAATATTTAGGTCAGTTATAAGATTTACACCTGGTTTTTATACACAATATCAACTCTAATTCACAAAACTGGGCAAAGTTTCAACATCCTTATCAGAAACCTTTGCTACTTTTTCACAAGTACTAAACTTTTCTGGCATCCTTCCCTCTGATTTCATTTGATGCTGCCATCTTTTGTTTTCTCCTTATACTTGTAAGTGTTCTTGTGTAATTATCACTTTATGGGCATATTTTTTTCTTTGCCAAGAATAATTGTTTATTGCAGCATAGACATATCCTTAATTAATTAAGAGAGAGTGGATTTTTCCATCTCTGGAGGAAAGAGACCTAAGTATGTCATTCTTAATGGATTGGAAACTTCTGGGTCAGCCTCTGATTTTTAAGAAACAAACTTTTCAGGGTCCACCAGTACTTCCGAAAAGGTATTCTCAGGACAGGTGAAGGACCTGGTAAGTCTTTAAAAGAAACACAATTGTGACGTCCAAATTCTAAAACTTGTTACTGAAACCTTGCTTAGCAACTCAGAATCAGTCAACTCAAATTTTGAAGAAAAAGAAGCATCAGCATTATTTTACTCAATTTAACATGCATTGAAATTTTATCTGTTTGCAAAATAGAACACTCAGAAGCCATTTCTCAATCAGCTATGATGCTCTTTTGAATTCACCATATGCTACAGGAAAATTAGGGGTTATGAGTATAAAGCCTTAGCAACTGCAATAAAGTATTGCTTCTGTTATTTCTGTATAAGGAAGTGGACTCAAAATATTCTACTGGCTATATAATGCTACCTCAAAGTGTAGAAAACAAGAGGTTGTGAATTTTTGAAGTACTTTTATTTCCTCTTCCCATCTTCTTAAATAACTTAAAGAAGAAACAAAATGTCAGTTCTTGAACTGTTATTTTCAAATAGGAAAAAATCAAAGGAGCTAAAATATTAGAAAGTAAACAAGTAAACAAGAAATAATGCAGTTATATTGAGGAACATATTCCTTGACTCAGCTTTATAATATAAAGGAGAAAATAAGATTGTTTTTCATAGATATCAAAGAGATGCAGTATGCAAATATAAATACAATTAGATAACGAAGTACAATCCATTTTCTCCCAAAGTTGATTCAAAATGTAAGTGAATGTAAGGTAAAACTTTCAGTTTATTACTGAGAGTTTATCTTATGCATAGTACCTGGCAATAATGATCACATTAGCCTAATAAAATAAAACAAATTCAAAAAAAAAACTATTAAATAATAAGAGCCAATATGCAATAGCCTTCACAGAGATATTTCAATTTTTTTCATACAGGCAAAACTATACCCTATATTATTTTTACAGAATTGTTCTCCAATTTACAGTATGGCAGCACTATTTTGCTTATTGTTACAATATCTGAATTTTTATTCTGATTCGCTAAATAGTTTTAAATGCTGTGTTTACCCAAGACATTATTGATGAATGGCAAATGTTACACTCATATTATAGAGGTGGTGGTGGTGGTGGAGGAGGAGGAGGAGGAGGAGAGGGGGGGAGAAAGTGTATAGTTAGTCTTGATAGACTTTTAGTCTGATCCATCGTGGCTCCTACTGTTATTCTTATACTCAAGAATAATCAACTGTTATTACTCAAGTGCTGGAGCTAAAATAAGATCAAATATGCAAATCTTAATTCAGAAGGTTATTGGTTTCATAACAATGAGTTATAATTGACATGGTAAGAATGATGAAAGATAAGGAAAGACCTAAACTTAAGAGAAGAAATACAGTGTTTGTTATATAACTGTGTGAAGGCCCCCATCTGCGATTCTTCATATCAATTTCAATACACCCCCTAGGACTTCCTGCAGCAGCCAAATTATAGCTTTCATGAAAATGATAAATGAGAATCGTTGTTTCCTATATAGCTGTCATGCAGAAACAACTGGAATCCTTATGGCTATCATTTCTATAGTCATCATGCCCTGAAAAGTAAATTCAGTTATGTGATGAACTCTGAATGGCAAATATAATACCTGATGGAAAATCAGCTTATTACTGAAACAAAGCTTTTTTTAAAAAAAAGACTTTTTCATACCACTCTTTGTAATTTTTTTAAAAAGGATATTGGCCAAAGAAAAGAAAAAAAAGGACTACTAACATACCAAATATAATACTGTCATGCCATATTGTATACATTTTTGGAATTAAAAGTGACTAACCATAATTTTGGTTAGCTAGACAATCCCAGCAAAAAATAGATAACATTACCCATTTTTATTTCTATAACATTTCTTTCCATCCTGTTTGTTCTTGGTTCCATCCTGTACCAATTCATGAATTGTAAGTTTTATGCTTTAATTTTTAAAAACAAAAAACATATTTTTATCTTGTACCAGATTTATTTAATAAAGAGTAATTATACTCAGTATGAAGAGGTTAATATTATATTATTTGGCTGACAAGTGAAGGTAACCTTTATTAAATGCCACCATATCAAAAATAAAATATAAGAATTCAACTTCAGATTTTGAAGAAATAAGCATTCTATTCGGAGACAGAATACTACATATTATATATTTGATAAATTATCTTTCTGCCTATCCTATGTGAGGTCTTTAAATATAATTGGATTCACTAATTTTAGTTGGTACAATATTATTGGTTTTTATTATCTCAAATTCTTCCTGCTATATGAATGCATAAAAAATAAGTTCTTTTCAACAATAGAATTGGAAATATCAATCACCTGAGATACATTACAAAGAAATCCAAAGTGGTATGCGACATGTGAGGCTGTGATGAACCACAGAACACAAAACGTTATCAACCTTTTCAGAACCTTTTTTTTAAAAGTATTTTTAGAACCATGAGGAAAAGAGTTCCATGACTCTTTTATCTCCTTCTAACATGGTGGTGAAAGGATTCTGAAAATAAATGTCATTGATTTGTGAGTTCTATCATACATAGATTTCCTAAGTACTTCAACCATTAGCCAATACCATACTGGCAAACAGATACTTATGTGATCAAAATAACATGTGAAAGTGAATTAATATTATGGTCCCAAAGCAGGGGTCCACAAACTTGGCAACTTTAAGACTTGTGGACTTAAACTCCAGAATTCTTCAGCCTGGAGAATTCTGGGAGTTGAAGTCCACAAGTCTTAAAGTTGCCAAGTTTGAAGACCTCTGTCCCAAAGGAACTGCAGCCATTTTTCCTAACAAATTCCCTGCCTAATTGATTTTAGCCTGGATTCACCCTAAAATTGTAAAATATCAAATGTGTTGCTACATTGGTTTACTAAAAAATACTTAGAATAAATAAACTCAGACTGCTTCCATGCATATTTAAGGGTTTTCAAGTTCATGATGAGGATATTGGTGATGTCCTCGAAAAAACAAAGCAAAACACTTTTACAGGACATCCCTATACATCAGAAGTTAGACATTCAATTTGCTGCTTTTCCTGTAGCCAACCCTATCAGTCATATACATTCTAATCTTCATGAATATGTTTATAAATTGAGGGATCAGAGCTGTTCAATTAGAATTTCAAAGCAAACATAGTAGTTTGGCCTGCATTTTAATTTGGTATGAGTGCATTTTAAAAGAAATAAGCTGTCTCTTGAAAACTATTTGAGATGAGAGAGGGAGAAAATTGAAAGAAACACTTTTCAGAGGAGTAGCTATATTAAGGTGACCAGATTTTAACTTTGGTAAAGCGGGACACCATTGACGGGGGGGGGGAGATGATCCACGCCTCCCCTTTCCGCGCCAGGACAAAAGACTTCGGGAAGGACTTTCATTACTTCCCGGATTTCGCTCCGAAACCTCAAGCTCTTCTCCCTTCCTTCACTTAGCAGCCCCATCGCCCCGCTCCACACTTAAAGACCCTTACCGCTGCCATGGCCTCGCACGCTCAGCCCCGCTTGACGGCAACAGCCAGGAATGCGCTTCCGGAGGCATAGAGGGAGCAGCGGCTTTGGCGGGTGAACCGGTCCAAACCGGAAGGAATCCACCCATGCTCCATAGGCAGATCAGTGAGTAGTCTTATTAAACCATATTTGGAATAATTAATTTCCAAGATTGGTTAAATTGGAGATTATCATGTAGTATGTTATTGTTTATCAGTTCATTATGTTATCTGAAGGGCCATGGTTAGAGAGTGTAGGAAGTAGAAAATAGTGAGGGAATAAATCAAGAAATTATTTACTGCTAATGATTTGTAGATAAGTATATATAAAGCAGTCATTGAAACAGCAATCTTTATAGATATACTCAGAAATAAGTCTAGATTTTATCTCACCAATTAAAAATATTAAAACTTCCCATAGCTTTACCTTATCTGAATAATATATCTAGGGTAATTTTCTGTTCAAATGTAGTATTTTGTCACATTTGGGGTTGTTCTATTTATTATGCTGACTGATCCATAAATAAACAACAACAACAACCAAACTTGTAAATCAAGGACTACTTGTAGTTTGTTTAGCAAAGATTATTGGCCTACCCTGCAGCTATAGATACCAACACTGTGATGGTTACTAAACTCAGATACATGCACAGCATCATATATTTCTCATTGGTCTGATACATGTTCTACCATATATAGTTAAATATTACAATTTTTGCACATTATCTTATTAAAAGTATTGCATGATTCTAGAATATCCTGACACACATTCTAATGTATTGCCCTGGCTGTGTATTGAAACATACATGGTGGAAAGGAAGAAGTTGCAAATGAGCAGCACACTTAACTCTAAAGTCTGAAAATAATGGTCATTGGTTCACCAGTGGACATATATCTGTGCAGAAGTTGTTAGGCAAGCTATCTGTAGACTTGGACAGACAAAGAATAAACATGGAAGATTCTTCATATTCCAAAGCAGCAGGCAAGGATGAAAGGTTAGGGAACAAACAGATCATTCAAAAGAAATCTAGGAGAAAGAGAGAAAGGAATATGGGAAAACAGTTCTAAATTGTTAGGTGGATATATTTAATCACTATCATATTGTACTGTTAAGGAAAAAACAAAAGCTAAGGAGCTTTTGTTTGACACAGTAATGGTAAAAAGTTTTATTCTGTCAATGAAAGAAATGGCTCTAAAATTCTCAATTAATTTGTGATTACTAGTATTTCATTTTCTTTTAAAAACGTTCTCATCTTTTTGTCATGATTAAAGACCTTTTATGAATTAAATATATACTTCCGAACAATTACCAGATTCATTGTTAACCTAAGACCATCAGACAATGTGTCTTTTCTAATAGCCATGCCAGGGATAATAAAGGAGTTATGAAGAGTTAGCAAACAGACACAGAGCTATATAAGAATTCAGTGAAAAGAAGAAATACAATTATCATGGACCAGGATAAAATTTTTGTGTAGTAGTAACTGAATGAAAAAGACATTTCTGTCCTGAATTCATTGTTATAGACAAAATATGTACAATAAATTTGTTTCAGTTGTATTTTATTATGGACATGATAGTCTGAAGGTAGCACAGCAGTTAGAGGCAGTACTGCAGGCCACTTTAGCTGACTGTGATCCGCAGGTCAGCGGTTCAAATCTCACCAGCTCAAGGTTAACTCAGCCTTCCATCCTTCCGAGGTAGATAAAATGAGGACCCAGATTGTTGGGGGCAATATAAATATGCATTGCTTACTGGTGTAAACCGCTTAGAGAGTGCTTGCACTGTGAGGCGGTATATAAATCTCACAAATAAATAAATAAATTTCATGTTTACTGCAATTTCTCAAATCACATTTGATGTTAGACATGAGCAGTAATCATTGTTTTAATAGCATTTTAATAGTGTTAATTTTAACTAGGATTTATTATATTTTAATTATAGGATACCATTGTGGAGAAGGTGAGTTTTGCACTCTTATTATATCCTGTAAAGTTAGTCTTTAACTTATGAGTGGTCGCTTAACAACTGCTTGAAATTACACAGCCCTGAAATGGGTGCTTTATAGCCCCTAAAGCATTTCTGTCTGTTATAAAATGTCATGCCAAACACACCCACAGTCACAGGACCTTATTTGGGGTACTTGCAACTGCTTGCTTTTAGACTGGTTGCAGCATCCCATGGTCACTTGAACACGATTTACAACATGTTTGCTAGTTTCCAGCAAAAATATCTATTCAGAAGAATAGTGTCAAGAATGAAACTTTGGCAGCTACGTGCCTCTTTGTTTCAACTTGCCATTAGATTAGGGGGGGAGGCATTACTTTCGAATAGGTTAGATGGAGAAACGAAACTCCCATGATTCTGCTGAAGGCTATGGGAACCTGGAACCTTTTCAAGGACATCACAACAGGTGTGGGGTTGAAGCAGACAGTTCCCATAACAAAGAGAACTTGTTTACATGGACTGCACGAGATGTTGGGGGTTTGGCTGGTAAAAGTATTGTTTTATTCTATGGTCTGGTGTTTGGATATTTTGGAGTTAGTTTTGCCTCAACATTACCATGCTGTGTATTCAATAAACAGTAAGATTTTCGGAAATGGGATGATCCTGGAGTTTTATTTGGATAAAAGCTAGATGTTGAGCTAGATGTTGATAAACAGGTTTGCAGTTATGACTGCAGTGTTCATTTAATGAACACAGGGATTCACTTAAGGACCACTTCAAAACTATTATAAAATTGTATCTTGTCACACGTGTCAATTTAGGACAAATTACAACCAGAAATCCTGTCCCAATTACAGTTATAAGTTGAGGACTACCTGTGCTGTGACCAGAAATGAAAAATAGAAGTATCACAAATTCACTTTTAAATAGAACATATTTTTATTATGTTCAAACTCTGTTAACTCTGCTTAAATTGTTGTCTGGAAACAAACTAAGATTATAAACTATATTTTATCCTAGTTAACCAAACCAGGATTTAAGTTAGACAAAATTCATTAGGCTTAGATGTGTATCGATATTCATTATCCATAAGAAGTGGCATCAGCAAGCTGATCTTGAAAAAACTAAGCAGGGTTGGATTGGGTTTGGGTTGGAGATCACCTATAAATTCAAAGAACGTGGGTTAAACACAAAACATTAAAAAATATCCTGGAAAAGATAGTAGGAAACCATCAAAAATTCTGCCAAGAAAACTACATGAATATGAAAGATAGTCACCAAGTGTCAAGTCTGGACTGTGGATATCCACTGTCACCATTTTAACATTTGAGTGAATTTAAACTGGAAGTTAAATTTCATTATATAGCAATAACTTCTGACTTCCTCAGAACGAGACTGAAGGGATAGAGAAGAAAGAGTGTATCAAGCCATTATTTGTGCATCACTTCAAGAAACAATAAATGGAAGCCTAAAATTAATAAAGTTAAATGGAAGTCTAAAAAGGATTGTCAAGAAGGACGTTCTCCTTCCCTAATTCTACATTCATAGTGAACAGAAGTGGTAATAGCAGATATTGCTTCTAGTCTACTGGTTCCAAGAGCAAGAGTAGGTGGCACAAACCAATCAGATAATTAATTATAGACAATAATTGGTGATCTCCACGAAATATGCTGCCTACAGTCATTGTTATATTTCCAAGAAATTTAAAACTTCAAGATGAATTGGAAACTAGGTTAACTTATTTTTATGAGTTTGACCCTTGTTGGGAGGGAGAGGAATTACAGCTCCTGATGTTATGGAGAAAGTTACATAAAAACTGAAAAGACCATCAGAAGTTGTTTTTAATAAGTCACAGAAACCTGCTTTGTGGTATATCTGAGGGAAAAAATCCTGCTTTTCCCTTTCTTAGGAGATCATTGTACTATCTGAACAACCAAAGTTTTAACTTTATGAATAAATCTAATTAAGTCTTCTTGTCTGCAAAAACTGACATTCTAGATACAAGTTTTCTGATGTCTACAAAATATTGGATGGTTGATTTATGATGGCTTTTAATAGCATTTTGATTTTCACTCTCTTCCTCTGGCTCTGTGTTTCAATTTAATTTCAAACTAAGATTTCATGAACTTAGGAGGTGAAGTGGTGCAGTGGTTAAATGCAGCCATTGCAGGCTGACTGCTAGTTCAACAGTTCAGCTGTTCAAATCTCACTAGGCTCAAGGTTGACTCAGCCTTCCATCCTTCCGAGGTCGGTAAAATGAGGACCCAGATTGTTGGGGGCAATATGCTGAACTCTGTAAACCGCTTAGAGAGGGCTGTAAAGCACTATGAAGCGGTATATAAGAAAAGTGCTATTGCTATATTGCTATTGCTATTATGTGTTCCCAAATATCGGTATCCCAAGAAAAAAAATATAGCAAGGAAAACTATACAGGAAAAAAACATAAAGATTAAAAGAAAATCAGAACACCATAACTGGCATTAAAATTCCACTGCATGTATGTATGTATGTATGTATGTATGTATGTATCAGTGGCGGGTTCCTGCTGGAGCTGTCCAGTACGTAGCTCTGGTAGGGAGCGGCCGATTGCGTAATTTGCGCGCAACTGCACCGGAGCCATTTTTGCCAATCCGTCGCGTGCGTCGCGATATTTTTCTGACAATTTTGCTTCTGTGCATGTGCAGAAGCAAAATCGCACCAAAATCTCATAAGGGGACGCGTGCGCGCACATCAGATTTCGTTACAATTTTGCTTCTGCGCATGTGCAAAAGCAAAATCGCGCCAAAACCTCGTGTGCACGCACGTCCCCTCGTGAGATTTTGGGGTGATTTTGCTTCCGCGCATGCGCAGAAGCAAAATTGCAG